>PVIC010004520.1:0-22790 GCA_004025085.1 Thryonomys swinderianus
GTGATTCCAGGGAGAACTGCAATGCATGCTTCCCAGTGCTTTTCAAAATCTAACTGGGTGGATTTTTCTGGGAATAAAAATGAGTATCTGAAAATCAATATTTAAATTCTTTTGTAGCAAAACAAAGATGGAAAGTACTATTTGACTATAACAATGCAGTGAGTTTCTGTGGCATAATGACATCAACACAGTCAGAATACATACTGTTACTTTCTATATGGCGTGAAAACAGAGATTGAATTTAGAGGAATTTAAAACTTTTTCTTACTAAAAATTAAACACTGAGTTATTGAGTTGAATATCACAGATTTTCAATCAGTATTATTTTAGAATTAAAATTAGTGTGGATAAGTTTGTTAAAATAGCTCAGGTATCTACAGAAATGAAACACTGTTTTCACTATAAAAATAGTAAAAATAAACCCATTTCTGACTTTCATTTAAGCATTCATATATATTATTTTGATTTACTGGTAAGATATACACATAAATTATAATCACAATTAATTAGTCTGTTTCAAATCTTTTTGACTTGGAACATAATATTTTCACATCAAAATGATTAAAATACTAAGATTTATTTTTAGATAATGTAGAGAAAATATTTTAAGTGAATAATTTGAAAAATATTTTCTCAATTGAAAGCAAAATATATATAAAATCATGTTAAATGTTTAAAAACTTTTCCAGAACAAAACTTTCTATTTATATCATATGAAATATGTAGTGAGACAATAGAGATTATATACTCAGAATATGCATTGGTCTGTGGAAAAATTTAGAAGATAGATATAGATAGCAATATAAACATAGATATCAACATAAAACATAGATATAGATTATTCTGGAGACTATATGAGTTCCAACAGGTATAGACATTTTAAAAACAAATATTTTAAAATCAATGTTATTTTAATGAAATAATTTATATATAGTAAAATATGCATCCACTAATTCAAGAAAATGATTATCCAGTTTTTTGACCTTTTTAAAACTTGGCTTATATATATATATATATCTACTTACTAATGTTTTTTATGTGTTATGCATGTGAAATATTTCTGAGAAATTTGCATACACATAAAGATATTTGCATAATTTGCAGCTAATAATTTTAGAATCTTACCATTGTCTTTCAATAAGCAAAGTTTTTGTTTTTTAAAAATTGAGTTCTTTATTGTTATATTTTATATACAGTTCACAATCACACTCAACATTGGGGAATTTGTAAAAGTATATGAAAGAAGTTAATTCTCATTTTTACCCATATCCTACCCACCCCTTAAGCAAAGTTTTAGTTTTAACAAATTTGTATTAATGCTACTCTCATGCTAATATTTTCCATGTTTATGTTTTGACATAGAAAATAAATACACTCTTCAACAAGTTTTGTTTCATATGTGTTGAAAATTAATTTTATAGTGTCTTCCATGCATTTTGAAAATTATTTTCCCTATGATTACCCAGTTTACATGGTTATCATTTTTTTTTTATTTTCAGTGAATTCTGGTGGTTCTTTCAACATACACAAACAATAGGGATGTTCAGGTTGATTTAATAGTCTCCATTCTGTTCTGACTTTTATATTGTTAAAAATACATATTTTGCTATCATCATAAATATATAATGCATTATTATGTGGAACTCTAATCTGTATAATTCTGCCTAGTTTTTCCACTTTACTATAATATAGTAAAATTATAATAGTAATATAGATAATGAACCTAATAGGAGCATTCTGAGACTAGCAATTATTTTTAAATCATGAAGTTTATTTTTTGAGCAAGGACATCACAAAATCATTACTATTATAAAATTATAATAGTAATATGGATAAAACAACTATTTTCTTTTTCCTGAATTTTAGGAACCATTTCAATTTCAATTTATGAGTGTCTAAACCGCAGGTCTTAAATGCCTAACGCTCTGAGAACCAGGCAAGAGAAGACCAAATTGGAGCCGAGTCCTAGGATTTAGTGATTTCATGATGTCCTTGCTCAAAAAATAAACTTCATGATTTAAAAATAATTGCTAGTCTCAGAATGCTCCTATTAGGTTCATTATGTATATTACTTTATAATTTTACTATATTATATTGTGTTAATTGTTTTGGCGGGTTTTTTTGTTTTTTGTTTTTTGTTTTTTGTTTTTTTTTTCCGTGACAGGGTCTCGCTTTGTAGTTCAGGCTGGCTCCGAGCTCACTAAGTAACCCAGGCAAGCCTCGAACTCAGCAATCCTTCTGTCTCTGCCTCCCGAGTGCTGGGATTACAGGCGTGCGCCACCACCCCCGGCACTGTGGTATGTGGTATTGATGGCTGGTGGGCATGAGTCTCCACACTCAGCATTGTAGGTGGTCACCGGGGATCGAACTCAGGACCTTGCGGTTGCGAGGCAGGCGCTGGAACCACTGAGCTAAACCTCCGGCCCGTTTTGTAATTTTTTAAACTTTTAAGTAAATATACGGTCCTGCCAAAAAGTACCACATTTTAGTGATGCCTGGAATGAATATTCACATTCTTAGTATTTTGTATGAAATTATATTAACATCGTCATTGTATTAGATAACAAATTAATTGCACTTTTGTTTGTATAACATTTCAAGTTAAGTGATTAATTAGTCCAGAAGATTTGAAACTATTCATTGCTTTGCTAATTATGGGGAGAAACAAAAGCAGTTAATATAATAATTTAGGTCCTGTGGTCCTGTATGGGAAAGGAAAAATATTCATATCTCTAGAAAAATTAATTATTGGGAAATTCAGTGTTTCTTGCAGGCATACAACCAGACTAATATACTCTCTTTTGGGTTGTTTACAGCCTTTGTAAACAAAATAACCACAATGTTAAAAACCACAATGTTAAAATCACCACAATGTTAAAACCACAATGTTAAAAAAATAACCACAGTGTTCAAATAGTTCAAAATAACCACAATGTTAAAATCACACCATGGTCACTGGATAAGAAAAGTGGGAGGAGAAAGAGAAAAAGAGCAAACACGAAATAAAACTATCAAAAGTACGTAAGACTTTGCAAAGTAAAATGACCCATTTTTATGTAGCCCTGTCAATGGAAGTTCTTTTAGACTTTCCTTAAGTGCTAGATTTTATTTTCACAACAGGTCCCCAAGGTGCAAGAAACAAAACATGGGGAACAAAGCTCCCAGAGCGCAAGTGCTCAGCATCTGAAAAGGACACGCAGGCCGCCCGCCCTCCTCCCACTGGAAATTTCCCCACTTCACAGAATTAAGGACTGAAAAAGAAGAACTGTTATTTTATGGACAAGTAAAAAAAAAAAAATCTTTCAGTAAACCTCCCCTAGGATGGAGAACATTCTATTTTTGGTAAGCTAAATCTGAATTTTTAAAAATCTCTATAATCATTCGCACAGAACTTACCTTTCTAAATAATGTAAATGGTAATGAGTAAGGGTCTAGGGGAAGCAAGTGCTAACCAGTGTTATTTAGTTCTATTTAGTTCTAAAGTAAAAACGAATGAACTGGGCCGGAGGGTTAGCTCAGTGGTTCCGGCGCCTGCCTCGCAAGCGCAAGGTCCTGAGTTCGATCCCAGGTAACCACATATAATGCTGGGCGTGGAGACACGCCCACCAACAATCAACACCGCATACCACAGTGCCGGACGTGGTGGCTCACGCCTGTCATCCCAGCACTCGGGAGGCAGAGACAGGAGGATTGCTGAGTTCGCGGCGGCTGGCCTGGGCACCATAGTGAGCTCAGGGCCAGCCTGAACTACAATGCGAGACCCAGTCTCAAAAAAAAAACAAAAATAAGAATGAACTAACGTAACAGATATGGATGGTTTCTAATGTAGAGTAACAACCTCTCACCTTTGGCATTGTCTTCTTTCTGAGAGAAGAGTTGTCAGTAAAGAAGACTTTGAAGTGAAAACTTCAAGCAGTATTTTTTTTTTTGTCTTTTTCCTACTGTCAGTCTGAAATCCTGTTAAGGAAGTTAGATTCTCTAAAAGGAGAGCAGATTCAGGGAAAAGGCTAGAGGGGCAGATGATGAAGCCAGATGTGAAAGGTGGGAGCGAGGAGGCAGAAGCTTGTGCACGCACAGGCCATCGCTAGCACCTGCTAGACGAATAAAAACCTCTGGGAGATTCTAAACTGCTTTGGGTTTGGAAAAACGCATAAAACATTGCATTCAAAATCCCTTTGTGCACTACAACAAAGGGATTAAAGTTTCATCGTACAACAAAGATTTGACAATTTCAGCAAAAATGTCCAAGGAAACAGAGCTTACCAGGAATTATAACTAAATTTGGATCCCAAAATTTAAAGAATAGTTTGTCATATAGCCATATGTGTTTGAAAGGTGATAGAATATTCTTTTTTGAAATAAGAGTCATTTAAATGAATGATTATATAGTTTTAGATTGTCAATTTCTTAAGTAATTTATTCTGTTAGTAAAAGAGAAACCCGGCATGGAGGTGTGCACCATTAATTCCAGCTTTTGAGATGATCCCTGTTTGTTTGAGGAAAGCTTAGGCTACATAGTGAGTTACAGGCCAGCCTTGGATACAAACACCTTGTCTTGGTACAAACAACAAATAAAGCCACTGTGATAAAAACTGCATGGTACTGGCAAAGTAACAGACCCAAGGACCAGTGGAATAGATTAGAAGATCCAGACACAACCCTGGAAACACTAAGCCACCTTATCTTTGACAAAGGAGCCAAGCATCTCAATGGAGGAAAGACAGCCTCTTTAACAAATGTTGCTGAAAAAACTGGGATTTAACCTTCCAAAATCTAAAGCTAGACCTATCTCTTTCACCATCCACAAAATTAAATTCACAATGGATTCAAGCTTTAAACATTAAAACAGAAATAATAAACCTGATGGAAAATAGGTTAGGTAAAACGCTTGGAGATATTGGCTTAGGAAGAGACTTTATGAATAAAACCTCTATAGCACAAGAACTAGCACAAAGAATCAACAAATGGGATCTCATCCTCCTAAAAAGCTTCTGCACAGCAAAAGAAATCATGGAACCGCTAAAAGACAACCAACAACATGGGAAAAAATCTTTATCAGCTGTTTATCAGGCAGAGGGCTATTACCTACAATATATAAAGAACTTAAACAGATCAGCCTCCCCAAGTTTAAAGACCCAGTTCAAAAATGGGCATCTGAAATGAACAGACACTTCTCAGCGGCAGAAGTCAAAGCAGCTAAGAAGCATATGGAGAAATGTTCAACATCATTGGTCATTCAAGAGATGCAGGTGAAAACAGTGAGATTTCATCTCACTCCACAAAGAATGGCTGCTATTGCAAAATCAACCAACAGTAAATGCTGGTGAGGCTGTGGGGAGAAAGGAACTCTTCTCCACTCTTGGTGGGATTGTAGACTCATGCAACCATTGTGGAGATCTGTGTGGAGATTCCTCAGAAAACTAGTATTGGAGATCCCATTTGACCCTGATATCCCCCTGCTAGGAATATACTCAAAGGAATTTAAAAAATCACATTGAAAAGAAGTATGTACACCCTTGTTCATAGCAACTCAGTTTGTGATAGCCCAATCTTGGAAACAACCCAAATGTCCATCAACTGGAGACTGGATAAAGAAGATGTGGTTTTATTAAAAAAATGGAGTATTACTCATAAAGAATGACAAGTTTCATTCATTTATGTGAAAATGGATACACTTGGACCACATACTAATAAGTGAAATAAATAGATCACAGATGTACAAATGAAGTATCTTTTCTTTGATATGAGAACTTACAGTTGTAAAGGAGCTTTAGAATATGTGATAGTTTTTGTAGAATGGGAAATATCCAAAGGGAATTTGGTGTGGGAATGTAATGAGGGGAAAGAATAAATATGATTCTGAAAAAAATAAAAAAGCATATATATAGGGGGTGGGGGTGGGTAGGGATGTGGGTAAAAATGAGAATTGTCCTGTGTCACATACTGCTACAAATTCCCCAATGTTGTGTATGATTGTAAGCTGTATATGAAATGTACTAATAAAGAATTCAACTTAAAAAAAACAAATAAAAGTGTAGAAAGAAAAGAGCCTTCCTTCCTTCCTTTCTCTTCCTTCCTTCCTTTCTTTCTTTCTTTCTTTCTTTCTTTCTTTCTTTCTTTCTTTCTCTCTCTCTCTCTCTCTCTCTTTCTTTCTTTCTTTCTTTCTTTCTTTTTCACTTTTCTGTCATGTGAAGAGTGAACACAAGGCCTTTGCACTCAAATATATATCTCCATTTCCAGTATTGTTATATTTTTTTGAGAATGTTTCTTGCTAAGTTTCCAAGGTTCCCCTGCAATTATGATTCTCCTGCTTCAACTTTCCCAGGTCGTGGGTTCATAATCATGCACCACCATGCCCTGCTATTCTTCTTGTTTATTTTTAAATTATGTAAAATTAAGATTAGTTTGTTTCTTTTTTCTTATTTATTTAATATTTAAAACTGAACAATAAATTTGTATAAATTTATCTTGACAAAATTATATAGAGAGATATTTTGAATACATGGAGTGTATTTTTACATTCATATTTCAAAACTTTGTAATAGAAAAGTAATGCAAAAATGAAAATACTTAACGTCTTGTCAATACTATATTCTTTATACTCCAAATTTTTATATCTTTACTTTGTTCAGTAATGCGGAGGCACTGAGTGGCTAAGATATGCATGGCACACATCTAATTATATTATATGCTGTTGACTTATTTGTATTGCTTTATGTCCATAATTTCCTGGGTAGTATTTGTTTTTTTATAATGTTTATTTATTTTTTTTACCTTTTAATTTTTTACTAGTATATTGTTTTACCAGTGATTCCACACTTTTAGTTCAGATTTGGTAGGATTTTTTTCTCAATATTTTATTACAGTTTAACTTTTTATGTTTGAAAAAGTGTTCATGTTCTGTATCACATGAATTAAATCTTGAGGCTACTTCGATTAAAATGATTCCATTATCCTCCTATTGATTTATGTGGTCAGACACAGGCCTTCTTGACTATATTCATTTTGCACTGCAATCTTGGGATATATTTTCCTTGATTTAATTATTCTGATTGATTATTTCTGAGACTCTTCATGATTATCTATTGGAATCAGTAATTAGCAGTCAGATTTTATTGTCCTTTCTTAGGAGTTGTGCACAGGCCTATCAAGAAAGTTTGAGATAATCTATCTGGTATACTTTTTTTGCCTTTTAGCTACTAAGTTTACATCTTATGGAGTTTTTGCACTCGTCTTCCACCTTCACCAATTTTTCAATCAATGTGACAGATTTTTATTTTAATCTATGTATAAGGTTTTTTTAAGCCTCTATGCTTTTCCTTTTTGATGAGTTTATTCATATTTTTGGTTTCTATGTTCGGGGCTATTTTAAATATATGCCCATTTTACATTGTTTTCTCTTCCATTTCTTTCTCCTGGTCTGCGGGCTCACTTCCACCCCTGAATTTACTCTGCTTTTGCCAAAACGATAATGTGATATTTGAAACCTGATTTCAGTAAGGTTAGATTTTGATGTGTTGACTGGGAAGCCTTTGAAAGCCGATGTTTCTGTCTAGAAGTCGATGTTCTCTGTTTCTGGCCACTTGCGGGTCCTGGTCCTCACAGCTCTGTCTCTGCGGCACTGTGTTGTGATTAGACAACAGCATCTTCCAAATTCTCCCGTGACACAAGTCACTTATATAACGCAGCCCAGAAATACATAACAGCACGACTCTTGTTTGTTTCACCTCCACTGCGCTCCGTGACCGGCGACTAATCTTCTCCTGCCCAACACAAAGCACGACATCTAACCATAGTAATCCAGCCACCCTTTGCTGGCCCTTTGTGAATCAAGAGACCTACTTTTCGGGATAACAGTCACCAACATGTGAGGCAGGCTGGCCGAGTTCTCACACTATCAATACAGTTGGATCCACATTTCGCCATACCGAGAAAGTCATGGCATGTAATCTTCACTTAAATTTTCCACCTTCTCCTTACCATGCTATCCGTTTTGCCACCTTGGCTCTCAGGAGCTGATAAAATAAAACTCTATGCCCTGACAACTGAAAGGAGGAATATCCTAATTTCCTTGGGTTTTAACTTTTAGCTGTATGTGCACTATATTTTTAAGTCATGGCTAGCCCCTGAATTAGATCTTTACAATAGAATTTAAAACCTTGTAGAAATTGTTAGTGAGGGTCCAAGAGAAATGCAGATGTTTCAGGAAGGAAAGTCTGAGGCCGGGCTTTGACATCTCAAAGACACCCGCCATGGTGCGATGTCCAGCCCAGCAATATCAGCATTTCCTGTCCTCCACTTGTGGCCGGCGACTGGATAATGTTTTCACATTACTGTATTACTTATTGATTTCAAGCTTTTTGTGCAATCATAGGAATTAGAACAATAAGAGTGACAGCATTTAAAAATCCCCTTCCTAGTTTATATTCATTGATTCGACTATATCTGAAATTCTAAACACTGGATTGAATTCCTAATAATGAGTGTATATAATTACATATTAAATGCAACAGAGCAAAGAACTGACTGAAAAATTATCTAGCACAGTAATTCTACCTACACATCCACTGTATTTGTTTCATAGAAAAAATGTCTTAGTTTTCTATGCCTAAAATTATCATACTAAATAAAATTTGCCACACCACCGGTGAAAGTTGATACACTATTACTCTGTTGCATTAAGGATTTAGAATGTAATGTCTCGGGGCTGGAGGGTTAGCTCAGTGGTTCCGGAGCCTGCCTCACAAGCAGAAGGTCCTGAGTTCGATCCCCCGTAACCACATATAATGCTGGGTGTGGAGACACGCCCACCAACAATCAACACCGCATACCACAGTGGCGGACGTGGTGGCTCACGCCTGTAATCCCAGCACTCGGGAGGCAGAGACGGGAGGATTGCTGAGTTCGCGGCGGCTTGCCTGGGCACCATAGTGAGCTCAGGGCCAGCCTGAACTACAATGTGAGACCCTGTCTCAAAAAAAAAAAAAAAAAAAAAAAGAATGTAATGTCTCTACATTCTCCAATAATCTGAAATAGCAAACTCACTTAGAATGGCTTATCATAGACTTTCTTGGCAATCGATCTCAACTGTCATGTGTTTAATGCCCGACCGTTATAAATGAAATGCACTAGCTGCTGAAACATCCCACAGGGGACTACTGTGTCTTGAAATAGTGCCTTGGTCTGATATAGACCTGTCTTCCTTGGTGCCAAAATGGTCTCAGATAATTTATACATTTCCCAGGTGATTTACTAAAAGTGCATTGGGAAATAGCTTGAGTATTCATGGAATCTGAAAATTTCCTTGATTTGTTGAAATGCGTTTTAAGGGAAAGTTACCAAAGCCAGAAAATTAAGTTTAAATAGCTCCAAGCCTCCATATTTCACCCCTGCATCTGTTAATTCTCAGTATTACTCTTTAACATTGCTTCGGTCTCAGTGTCTATATGGTGTTATTTGTTTTCTTGGTTGTGCTTTGGCAATCTGTTCTTTGTAGTCATCACATTTTCAGAGGAACAATTCAAAATGTAAAGAATTTTCTTGTGTGTTTTCCAACAGGAAGAAATACTGAGGTCACAGGATCAGGTTGATCAGCATCATAATTTTATTCTGGGCATGTTTAGCTCACATCATCAGAATTTTAATGTCATATTTCAAACAGCATCCTGAGATTTTTTTCCAGGTACTTTCAACAATTTACAAATGGCACACTTAATTTGTGCTTGTGCTACTTTTTTACACCCTTACTGAGATAAAATATAATTACAAATGATCAAAAATACTAATTATATAAAATTACAAAGATGAATAAATTAGTACCTATGGTCTATCTGTAATATAACCTACATTATAAAAACATTGTATTTAATCATAATGATAATTAGGTAGCCTACTATTTGTCCTTCAGAATGATAACTGAAGCTAAGAAAAATTTAAGAAAAACAAAAACAGGTCTTTTCTGAGCATAAACACCCAGCAGAGCATGAGACAATGATGTAAACTCAGAAGTTTGGCTGCAAACACTCTGTTGTTTGTACTATTATAACTATGGAAAATATAAGCACATATTTTTAGTATTGATTTATCATTCCTCCTGTTTTTAAAACGAATGATTCCATAGCATTTCAAAATGACATTTATAAATTTTCCAACTCATAAAATAAAATCTTCATGTTGGATGTTTTCTTACTAACATAAAATTTTCTTCTATTAACAGCTACATGTTTGGTGCTTTTAAAATTTATTACTTCTTAGGTAAACTTTTTGATACTTAACTCAGATCACTTCTTGGTGAAAATGATTCTTCTTGTGATTTCTAACTTCTACAATTTCCTTCTTAATTTTATTTAATGTTTGTATTCCGTATTGTAAAATTATCACAAGAATATTAACTTTTCTACTTTTATCTTTGCTGTGATAATATTTAGTTTATATCACAATAAACACCATGCTGACACAAAATTCTTATTTTTTAATTTTTTATTTGATAATTTGTACTGCTTAGTCAATTCAAATACCTGTTTTGGAAATAATGACCTATATTTTATTCATATAAGTTATGAAAGATTCATTAGGGATTAGTCCACCTTAAAAACTTATGAAGGAAAAATCACTAGTAACGGAAAATATGAAAATATTACATTAATAATGATTTTATATGAAAGAAGAAAATAGCCTGATTATTTAAATATTAGAGTGAATGTTTATTTTCCATGTATAGTTAGTATGAAATGAACTCAGGGCCAGGGATTTAGCTCAAGTTGTACAATGCCTACCTTGGATCACAAGGGCCCGAGTTCTATCCCTGGTACCACACCAAAAAAAAAAAAAAAAAAAAGCATAGTTGTTGAATAAATACAGTAGTACACATTTAAATGTCTTAAAATTTATTTTTCTCTCTCAAAAGTGAACCAAAGAAGCACCAGATGGTAAGTAGGTCCTAAATACCGCAAAGTCACTTCAAAAGTGAAACCAAAAAACAGGGTGTGGTTAAGTTTAGCAGTTTTGGGTTGAGTTTTTAGGATCCTAGCATGAGTAATGTGGGGTAAAGAAAAAAATATGATGGTAATAAAAAAGGGAAACAAAGCTATGTATTTTGGGGTGGGGCTTGTGAGGTGGAAAGGGGAACAGAAAAAAATGAGAATTCAATTGTATCATATATTGGTACAAATTTCCAATATTAAGTGTGATCACGATGTGTATATACAATGTGCCAATTAAGATAACTATAAAACAGGTTGTGCTTTCCACCATAACAACTTTAGAGTTGTTAGAGCTCCAGAACAGCTGAAAGAAGAAATTGAAGGGGAATAGAGAGATAGAAAGTGTCACCACATAATACAATGAACAAAGTCCAAAATTCGTATTCACACAAAGTGCAGGGTTGTGTTTTATGTGAATCAGAATGTTCAGTAAGTGTTCTCATGACTACAGCATAGCAGGAGATATTTTGATGTATAGAAACGAGCTGATTTTTGCCTAGAAATAAAAGTTGAGCTGAAAAGTTTACTTCTTCAATTCTCCCATGTTTCTCTTATGTAAAAATAATCACTGACCTGGTCTGACTGCCATGACATTTAAATTAGATATAAATATGTTTTTCTGGTATCTAGTGTCTTTTTTTATTCTTTTTGTTTGTTTGTCTGTTTGTTCTCTCTCCCTCCCGCCATTTATCTCAGCTCTCAGGACAGCGTGTTCAGGTCTTCCTGGTTCCCCTGGGAGAGCGGGGTCGAGGGAAGGGAAGGAGGGTCTGTGAATTTCCCAATTCTCTACAGGCTCATACACCTCTACGGAAATAGAGGATTCTATAACTACTTGTTGATTAAACCTTAATTTGTGATACAAATCTGTATCTCAAAGGAGGGTCTGTGAGTTTCCTGATTCTCTACAGGCTCATACATCTCTATGAAAATAGAGAATTCCATAACTACTTGTTGATTAAACCTTAATTTGTGATACAAATCTGTATCTCAAATCTGACTTGAAAAATGAGAAATGAAACTACAACACTTAACAAGAGATACATGCAAATGATAGTACAGTATGATGAAAGCCACAGAGCATGCGCATTTAAACCTAGTCATATGAACTGATAGCTTTATTATTTCACATCTAAATTAATGGCTAATAAAGTTATAATTCACCAGCGTAAGCTCAGTAGCAACTAAAAATCAAATAAGGATTGATGATATTATACATAAGTTTCTAGTTTATCAGATATTCTGAAATCAGCGATGGAACAAATAAAACAACTTCATTTTTGTGCAATAAATGTTTCCACTATGGTTTGTTCAGTATTTCATTTCTATCTTTTAATGTTTTCTTATGTGGAATCCACTAATCTCCTACCACTTTTGCCCAAAGATGGAACAAAATTTTAGTTGAATTTATTTCTTTTACTTGAATTCATTATCAATTTATAACCCTTTCTCTACCTCACCAGTCCTCCACACTACTGTCTGGGTTGTACTTTGATGACTTAGAGGAGAAGATGCGAACAGAAAGTTTTATGCATCCTCTTCCGCCTCCCTTAACTTTGGAGTGAGAAAGTGGAAGGCTAGTTGCAGGATTTTATTTCCTTCATGTTTTGTTTGAAGTCAGATGATTCATGTAACCTGGGACACACTTGCAAGGCTAGAATTTTGGGAAGCTGAGGCAGGAGGATTGAAAGTTCAAAACCCTCCTGGGATATTTTCCAAGACCTTGTCTGAAATTGTTTTCAATTTTTTTTTAAGAGGGGTTGAGGATCTACTACAATAGTACAGCACCCTGGAATTGATTCTGGGCAAGACAAAAAAATGAAAGCATGTAATTTTTGTTGAGCATCTCATAGAAAGCCACTCGTGTACCATTTTCATTCCCTGATCCTCTCCTGAGGTTATTTTCTAGGCTCAACTCTACTGGTCTAGTATGTCGGGGCAGCCTGTATCCTATTTTTTCCTAGGCCTGTGTCTTCCTGCCTGTCTCTATGCATACAAGAAAGTCTGTGGTCAGAGTCCTCACGGGTATAGAATAGCAAGCAAAAGAGGGACATTTCTTCCTACCACACTAATGTCAAGGAGGGCAATTGACAGCATTTCTTACTCTAATAAGCCTGTGACTTAACTATAGATTTTTAAATAAAACCCTTCAATATAACATGAAATCCTTGTATAGAGTATAGGCTAGTTTTATGCTTACTTTAGAATTTAAGTTCTTGGTAACTCTTTAAACTGATTTCTACCGGGCGTGGTGGCTCACGCCTGTAATCCCAGCACTTGGGTGGCAGAGACAGGAGGATTGCTGAGTTCGAGGCTTGCCTGGGCTACATAGTGAGCTCAGGGCCAGCCTGAACTACAAAGCGAGACCCTGTCTCAAAAACAAAAAACAAAAAACAAACAAAAAAACCCTTTGATTTCTATTCCCCATCTTACAGCTGATCAGATTCAATAGTTTTCTCCTGAATATGAGAAATACATTTTGTTTGCATAGCAAAATTATATGTTTCCACATCACCCAAGATAGTTTTTGAAAATTCACTTTCATATACTTATTACACACATGCATTATTTACTATGGTAGAAAAATCAAAAGCATGTCTTTTCCCTTTAAGGAGAAGGAGATAGGAAGACAGAAACAAAACAATAATCCAGTGCAATTAGTTGTAAAAAAGATGTAAGGAACACTTAATTGGCCATGCATACAGGTAAAGAGCATCTTGCAAAAAAAGAAGAAAAGAAATAGCATCACTATAACAGTTAAAGAGAATTTTATGTCCCATTTGGAACTAACATTATAATATGAAACTGTGCAAGCACAATTACAATAAGAAAAATGAAATATTTAAAAATATATGAAAATATTCATCTATGTTCTTTCAATGTGTTCATGTTTTCATTTTTAAGACATTGCTCCATGTGAAATATTGTCAAAATTAATATATTGCAAAGGAAAATTCTATAAATCTCAGGCATGAGTTGACTCATTTTAACATTAATACACACTTCTCCTAAGAAAACTTTTAGCTTTTAAGAGTAAAAATGAATTTGTAGCTGGGCGTGGTGGCTCACAACTGTAATCCCACCCCTCAGGAGGCAGAGGCAGGAGGATTGCTGAGTTCGAGGCTTGCATGGGCTACATGGGGAGCTCAGGGCCAGCTTGAGCTACAAAGCGAGACCTTGTCTCAAAAAACAAAAAAGAAATTTGTGGTTTCTAAATTTGGTTTAAGTTTTCGATTTTAGGACAATATCAGAATGTACATTTATACTTATGAAACTTAGAAATAAAAGGCAGAAACCAAATCATATGATTTTGCTTTCAAGGTATGGAGAAAAACTGGAAATTCATAACTATCATAATTGTGTGTATTCTTCTAATTTACACATAGATATAAAATAGCATAATCTAATCTGTATCGAATTCCATGAAGAAAGTAATTCTTGTCTAATTCTTTATGTCTCTGTGTCCACATGGCTGCCACTATTAAAGTATTTATTTTCTTCTATTCATCCAGGTGTGATAACATTTAAATGTGAATTCATTTTTAACTGTAGAGTTATGAGATACTAAATTCATATGAAAATTCCCTAATTAGTTGCTCTGCTTTTCTTCCATATTAAGTACAACATCCAATGTTTCTCTTCTACCTTTTAGTGACCAACCCCTATTTTCCACAGCCCTCAAAAAAAGAAGTGGGGCCAGGCGTAGTGGCTCACACCTGTAATCCCAGCACTCGGGAGGCAGAGACAGGAGGATTGCTGAGTTCAAGGCTTGCCTGGGCTACATAGTGAGCTCAGGGCCAGCCTGAACTACAAAGCGAGACCCTGTCTCAAAAAAAAAAAAAAAAAGTGGGAAGGCAATATACACTGGGAGTCCAACCTCAATCTGTACATGTCAAGACACCTCCAAACTACATGCCTGAAAGAAACAAACCATGTTTCCTGAAAACAGTCTTATGCTTAAAGCTAAGCAGTAATAATTGGCTTTCAGACAAACTTCTGAAGATTTAAATGAACTCAACCATGAAAAATCCACAGAAATCATTAAAATAAGGAGACAAACATTAAGCTACACCAGAATGTGTTATATTTAATTCCTACATCTGGAATTTTTTACATGAATTTGAGATACAGGAGGGAGAAGAAAGAAGGAAAAGTGCCTAGACTTCACAAGAAGGCTTGCTGGATACTACTCTTGTCTAATACACTGTATATATTTTTTAATCATCAAAATTACTCCGGCTAACTGTAAGGATGCACAAATTTCCTCTTAGTCATTTTAAACTAATTAGCCAAGTTCAGGTAGGCAATTACAACATACAACCAATATTTGGGCCCTAATTTACAAATGATCTAAACCCCACCAATACCTTCCAATGTCAAATGTTCATTAAAATATTAGTAATGGAGGGCCAGAGATTTAGCTCAGTGGTTCCAGCACCTGCCTTGCAAGCGTAAGGTCCCTGGTTCAATCCTGGTAACCAAATACAACAATACTGGGTGTGGTGACTCACACCCACCAGCAATCAGTACCACATAACACAAATGCCGGGCGTGGTGGCTCAAGCCTATTATCCCAGCACTTCGGAGGCAGAGGCAGGAGGACTGCTGAGTTCGAGACTTGCCTGGGCTACATAGTGAGCTCAGGGACAGCTTGAACTACAAAGCGAGACTCTGTCTCAAAAAAAATATATATATATAATATATATATAATATAAATATATATAATAATATATATTAGTAATGGAATATTTAACTGAATTACCTTTTTGGTTAATAATAAATATCAAATTAATTGAAAAGCCATATGATTCATGATTATTTTTATGTCACTTAGCTTATCTCTCAATACTCACTTCAAGCATCATTTTAGTACCTACTCCAGGGTGAGGTTATATTTTGACACTTAAATTACTGCATTTCCAACCAACCATTTAACTTTATAGGACCAACTCATCTCTTGCTCCACTCTGTCACCATGGATACAAAAAGTTTAAATTTCATTTAATTGGATTGTGTTCACAACATCTAATCTCATTACTTATTTTAACAAATAGAAATTGTAGAATACATATGGTTATTCAAATTTTGGTGCTATCTTTGACCATGTTTTTTACAGTGCATTTTTCCCTTTTCTAAAAATTTGTTTCATCAGAAGATCAAAATTTTGCATGGGAGAACTAGCAGTTGTCCTGTTTCTTTAGCTCAGAATTCTGGAATATCTTTTCTTTTTCTTTATTAATGAAAACTGAAATATTTACTAAATGTGTATAATAAAACCATTAATCTATTTCTTTATCTGTTTCTTTAGCTCAGAATTCTAGTTTGTAATCTACCAATGAAGAATTCAATTAAAAAATAAAAAATAATCAAAAGCCAAATATTTCTACAAAGATGTAACAATAGCATTAATCAAAGAATAGTGAAATTCACTGACAAGCCAATACAAATGAAAACATTCCAAAATTATTGATAAGTAAGCAAAAAGCACATTTCAAAATTTCAGTTTCTAAGATGTCAACTATACACTCAACTATTTCTTAGGTACGTATTTGGAAAATATCTAAAATAGTAACCTAATAAAATCATATTTATATACACATCTGTGACAACTATATCCTTTAAAGTTGCTTCCTTTACTATTTTTTTTCCTGAAGTTTTTGAGGCTTATTAAGGTAGAGTTTAGAGAGAACAATGCAAAAATTGTACCTATATCCACTCTAAACTTGAAAACAAGTTAGGGACTTAGTCTACTGAACATCTTTTATTAGTTTTTATTTTCATCTTTTGATTTGTGTAAACTCAATACTTCTTTATTACACTTGATCTTAGCCAAAAGGCTGAGAAGTGATATAATACTTCTTTATTATATAGGTTTTATTCTCTCTCATCCTTTCTTTTCTTTCTCTTTCTTTCTAGTAATATCTTGCTCATTACATTTCCCAGCTTTGTACCAAACACCTGACCTGAAGGGTACCTATCACATCAGCTTCCAAAGATTTTAAGAATATAGCCACCAACCACTTTGCTTAATCACTTTTATATCAATTTATCCATAAGTTAATATTTTTCCTTTAAGTGAAGAAAATTTTTGTCAGAAAAAAATATATACTTTGTGCTTTGTTTTGTTTTGTTTCTTGAGACAGGGTCTCACTTTGTAGTTCAGGCTGGTCCTGAGCTCACTGTGTAGCCCAGGCAAGCATTGAATTTAGCAATCCTCCTGCCTCTGCCTCTTGAGTGCTGGGATTATAGGAGTGAGCTACCATGCCAGATTGAAAAAATATATTTTAAATTACAACATATTGTTATAAGGATCAGCAAATAAACTACTGGAACAGAATAAAAAGCTGAGGAAAACAAAAGGACAAATAAATTTGGAAACTTTGTGTAAGATAAAATGGCATTTTAAATCATTGTGTAAAAGATGGAGGAAAGGCTTACTAAACTGTTGTCTAGCTAAAAGTCATAGTGCTAAAACCTGACATATTCAAAAACCAAAAGAACAAAATGTAAATATATTTTAAAAGCAGCATAATAAAATAGGTAATTTGGTCTAAAATGTTAAAAATCTGTGTAATATGAATAACCTGAAACTCATATGCAAAACATTTGAACACACAAACAAGAGACAAAATACATTTCTGCAAATAACAGATCGTATAAACACAGAATCCACTATAACAAATGCTAAATTCATTTAAATGAGTGTAAATCAATATTTTAAAAAAACAATAATGTCTTAACTGGCAAAATACTAGGGAAATCAATGTTATCAAAGTTTAAAGAAACAGCTAACCATTTTCCATGCAGGATTTTACAGAGGTAATGGAACATAAACAAAATGATGGCAGATACATATGAATAGATCCATTATTTATAATGGAAAACACAAGGAACCTTATATTCATCAATAGATAAATAGCTAGATGTTTTTGCTAGTCTCCAAATGGAAAATAATCCTGCATTATGAAAATTAAAGCATGTCTATGTGTTATAATATAGAAAAATTATTAATTAAAACAATCATGTTACAGATGAAATACATACATTTGCATTACATTTATGACAGTGAAAAAAACTAGATATGATAAATAGAAGAGTTAGTAAAATTCAGTGAGATGGGACTGTGTTTTCTTCTTGACGTGCATCAGGAGCCTCACACGCTCCTACATGGGGTTTTGAAAGAGAGCGGGACCACAGAGGACTAGGCCCGACTGAGTCCGGAAATGGGCCCTGTGCCGGGCAGGCAGGGTGCCAAGGCATGACCCGGATCCATTTCCCTCCTCGACATCTCCTTTCTCTTTCTGTCCCTGATTTAAGCAAGTTCCCCTCCCCTAAACCTTTTTGTCGCCATTTGGGAGTCAGTGGACTGGATTGAAAATCTGAACCCAAACAAATTTCTCCTGCCTTTAATCACGGAATCTGACACTGCATTTGTGCAATGAAAAAGTGAGGAAGACAGAAAGGCATTAAATATGGAAAAAAATGAAAGATAAAACAGCTCTAACTAAATCTGACCAAAGACTTGAAGAAAGATAAAGAAGTAATTTTCCTGTCAAATGTGGTATGTTTTTGGAACATATATATTTTTCTATTAATTTTACATCAATAAAACAAAATGCATTATCTATGTTTATGATTTAATATATGATATTATACTCAAGATTATGGAACTTCTGGGATGAAAAGCATTAGCAAAATAAGTTATTTGAAAGAGCTTTTAAGAGTCTCATGATTTGACATAAATACTTTTTAAAAGTTTAGAATATGAAAAACCTATTGTAATTCATATGATCTTTCTAAATTATGCAAATTATTCCCATTTAAGAGAATAAAACTAGTATGTTTTATTTTTACGCTTGCTCTTCGATTGCATAGCATTTTCAAGCAAGCAGCTGCCATGAAACTTGTAAATGAAACTGCCCTTACTTGCTATCTAGGCAAAAGTTGTTTCAAAGAATTTCCGACGTCAGTGGTACTGTCAAATTACAGTTATCCACATCAGGGAATTATACTGAGTCATATCGTTGGGTTGGAAAGTGGAATCAATTAACTGCATTTTCCAATGAAAAACGTCTCATACCCAGCAAACTTGTGAAAAATGCATCTTCTATGACATTATGACCCAAGAAGGAAAGACATACAAAGTATATTAGTGAAGGTAGATTACTTTTTAGCACTAAAAGGAACTGAAACATTATTATTATTGGTCAAGTTTTAAAATTTTTGTAAGTGGGGCCGGAGATTTAGCTCAGTGGTTCCAGCACCTGCCTCACAAGCACAAGGTCCTGAGTTCGACCCGGTAACCACATACAATGCTGGGCGTGGTGACTCACACCCACCAGGAATCAATACCACATACCACAGTGCCGGGCGTGGTGCCTCACGCCTGTCATCCCAGCACTCAGGAGGCAGAGACAGGAGGATTGCTGAGTTCAAGGCTTGCCTGGGCTACATAGTGAGCTCAGGGCCAGCCTGAACTACAAAGCGAGACCCTGTCTCAAAAAAAATTGTAAGTAAACTCCTATGTAAAAAACATTATCAGTTTAGGATATTGTTTTTTAGCCATCAGTTGATTAAGGGGAAATTCTAAGAATTTTGGATACATAAAATATTGCTCTGATAATTGTTCAAACAAAATTAGTAATCTTTGGAATTATTTTCCTCTTAGCAAATATATTGTGGATACTTTCAGGGTATTTTTAAACCTTATGAAACCTATCTATTGTGATCTTCAATAAAGGGTATAAGCCCATTTACATGTACATTCAATAATACACATGGTAATCGAATAACATTATTTAACATAGAGCAAACATTCTGAGATACAAACAGTTCAATAAACAGCAAAGTTTTGGCAGCAGCACTAGGAGTATCTGGATTTTGAAATAAAAGAAAAGTTCTTAATGAAAAGATTAATCATACAACCATATAATTTGTGCATGTATTTATTTACTACCAAATATAAGAAAATTTTATTTGAACATTAATTCCAACAGCATGCTATGCATATGCTTTTGCAATGAAAATTTATGAACTCTTGCTAATATTTTATGATGATAAAATAATGTGTCTTAAATAAAATATACCTTGACTACCTTTTATATTAAAAATTAAGATGTTAGGCCAGGCTTGGTGGCACATGCTTATAATCCCAGGACTTGGGAGGCAGAGGCAGGAGGATTGCTGAGTTTGAGGCCTGCATGGGTTGCATAGTGAACTCAGCACCAGCCTGAACTACAAAGACCCTGTCTCAAAAAATAATAAAATAAAATCTTAGACTTGTACTTATTTCATTTTTATAAGAATAGTATAAATATTCTAATAGTTGTTGATAAAGCTACCAAAACTCTGTAAGGAAGGTCTTGACTGGATTACAGGTCACATGATGGGTAAACTGAGTCCTCTGCTTTCAAGCAGAAACACTGAATTCAAATAGAATCCTTGAAACATGCACTCTGGCCATAGGGATAGATGTCACTGGATTGACGAAGATCTTCTTTAGGTAGAACTAGAGAGGCCATTGGTGAACCAGAGATAAGGGTTTCTATGAAGTCTTTGATCTTTCCTGGGCCCTCCCTGTGGGAGTCCTCTACCCCGGTCCTCCATGGGGGAAGCAAGGACGCTTCCGCCCCCGGTGCAGCCATCAGCTCTCAGTCCATTCACATTGGTCCCCACTGCTAATGTTCCACCACCCAGGTTCAGAATGGTGATTTAAGTCACATCCCATGAGGAATCTGCGAGGATGGGAGCAGGAGGAGTCTTAAAGACTTAGGACCTTTTCCAGCTCTGCTTCTTTGGCTTTCTCTCCCGCTTCTCCCTGCTCCCTCCCTGATATCCAGGGTACTCTATCAGCATGCTACATGCCCACCTCCTCTCTGAATTGCTTTCTAAAACAGTACAACCCACTACAGATTCAAATCTTCTCTAGAGAATTTCCGCTGTTCTAAGAATTACCTTCGTATCATGCCATATGTTAAAGTTTATCTCACAAAAAAAAGAGAGAAACAGATTCAGTACTCACAAATCCAATAAATGTGAAAATCATTTCTAACATGGAGCCCAGGAAAGCCTCGAACTCAGCAATCCTTCTGCCTCTGACTCCAGAGTGCTGAGATTACAGGCAAGAGCCACCACGCCCAGCACTGCGGGGTGTGGTAAATATTGCTGGTGGGCATGAGTCGCCACGCCCAATATCATATCATTGTATGTGGTTACCAGGATCGAACCAGGGACCTTGTGCTTGCTAGGCAGGCGGCGGAACCATTGAGCTAAATCTCCAGCCCCATTTCTAACTTCTTGAAACCATGCCTTCTGGCACTGTCTACTGTCATGTATTTGCTTGTGTCTGATTTATCCACTCATCTATGTAACTTAGGTTGTATATCTTTCATTTCCTTTGGAATCTAAGCAAATGTTGGCTAAACAATGAGGACATGAACAGAAAGATCAATCCCCTTCTTGAGATCTTTACATTAAAACGAGAGGTTTGTTTTTTTTTTTAATCTAACAACCCTTTGTGATCGTATTGTTTTGAAATTTTGCTACTGGAGTTAACATTTGTCATAATCGTCATGGAAATTATTTGGAGGATTTTACAATCTGAGTAAGGTAGTTTACTTTAAAATATACAATGAAAAATTCAGTACAAATTCCAGATATTTATTAAGTATTCATAAACATGACAGGGCAAATAAAAAACATTTTTGCAGGATGGAGAGGAAAGCTAACATAATAATTTTCACTCAGTTTCCTCAGATGTATGTCATCCTTCCCCTCTCAAAACCGATGACATCCTAAAACATTTTTAAAGATATTTACAATCCTATGTTTAAGTCAGAGTGAAAGACATCGTATAACACATTTTGTTTTGAAAGTATACATAGTTACAACTTTTATAGAACACAGATGTACACGTCTATTTCCATCATCTATTAGTCAGCTGCAATTACAGTTCTTTTTAAAACCATATAGTTTAAGGCACACTTACATGCTTCAAATTTTTTCACATTATATTGGGAGCAAACAGAACATTTAAGATGAAAAATCATATTTCACAAAATGCATTTTTAATATTTTGATGAAAAAGTGATCACAAGACTAACACATTAATCTGTCAATATACAAAAAATAGACAACATTAAAAGCTAGTGTATTTTCTCTGGATGAAAAGTTTTTAATTATTGATAAAGTACCTTTCAATTGATATTAAATGACCTTTAATAGTCACTGTTGTACATGTATACAGAAATTGACACAACCTTTTTCAATGAAAGAATTGAATGAAACAATATCTGCCACAATTTTACACAGCCGTAAAAATTATTTAACATAGAAAATATCATCATATGAATTCAAGAGCTGCTCATCACCAGTAAAAATTTTAGGGCATTTAGTTCTAATACTCTACTTTAAATCAAACCCAAATAATTATCAATGTATCAATGAAATGTGCCATTAAAAATTTTTAAAAGCCAGGAGTGGTGGCTCGCGCCTGTAATCCCAGCACTCAGGAGGCAGAGACAGGTGGATTGCTGAGTTTGAGGCTTGCCTGGGCACATAGTGAGCTCAGGACCAGCCTGAACTACAAAAGCGAGACCCTGTCTCAAAAAAAAAGAAAAATTTTTAAAAAACGCAAAAATTTTTGAAGAAGGTAAAATTTAGTTTATTCTAAAATTTAAGAAAAATATTCAATTTTGGTAAAATTTAAAGCCCTGGCGGGCCGGAGGGTTAGCTCAGTGGTTCCGGCGCCTGCCTCGCAAGCGCAAGGTCCTGAGTTCGATCCCCGGTAACCACATATAATGCTGGGTGTGG
>PVIC010004520.1:22890-62205 GCA_004025085.1 Thryonomys swinderianus
ATTTAGGAGCCAAAAACACAATGTGAAGACTGAAAGTTTGACATTAATATATTTCACACATGCACTTATGTGAACTAAATTATTTCTTGACAAAATAATAACTTGCTTGATAAAGCAAAAGTGTCTCTGGAAAATTCCCCCAGAAAAAAAAAAAACAGGAATATTTGAGGTAGAATGTATTGTAAATTATTTGATTTGGTTATTAAAATGTATGATCAATTGTATTTTAGAGCAAAGTATCACTTCACTCATTTCTTACCATTTGGAAGATCGTAATCAATATCTTCCTTTTTTATCATCTGAGAATTTGGTTTTGGTTAATTTACCAAATGATCAAAATCCAATCAAGCTTATGTTTCAGTTTGATATGTATCATTTTCAAATAATGTCTCACTTCAGAAGTCATGCGAGATAGGAGTTCAGTTTGATTGTAGATGAATGTGCAATGTTGTTCTTTGTACAATAATCAAACCGACAAAGGTCACTTGTTGCTAAAAAATCAAGGTTTATGTCTTGTACTAATTTGAAGATAATGCCATACAGAGTAATAACTATTGCTGTTTTCTTAGTTATGAAAATTTATTTTATTTTCTGAAATAATAAGAAAAAAATATCTACTGTAGAAATCACTTGGACTTCAGTTCCCGAATATATTTAATCTTTGTACTCTCCCTTGTCACTGCGTGTTTTATCATCTCACCTTGACGACTATAGGTAGCACGAAAGCTCTGGAGCAGAGATCGTTCCGCCACCTCCTCTGTTTCCCTTGTCACGACACCGGCAGTTTTGTACGTCCCCTTCCATGCTAATGTCTGCACCCTCATGGCTGCTTCTGTATCCTGAATGAACTGGGACTGTTTACCTGTCACGGTCATTCCTATTTTGTGAAAGACCTAAAAGTCACACAGTGCCACATCGAGCAAGCTGAGAGAGGACCCCGTGTTTCTACAAGGTGGATTTTATGTCCAGCGGGACGTGACCCAGCGTTCGCTTGCTAGTTGGTCTTAGGGAGTGAAGACGTGAAAGACAGCTGAAGAAGTGCTTCACGATGCGGAAGGAATGATGCCATAAGGGTACCCCAAGTGGATAAGAGGTGTTTCGTGAGAGATTAATGGAATTGTGTCTTAAACTGTAATTTTTAAAGATCTGTCATATGGATTATCACCCCTTCTATTATAAAATATGCTATAATGAAAAATGAGCAGTTAAAGAAAGATTGTAGGGAGAGAACAACAGAGAACAGCTGAAATTTTAGAAAATAAATGAGAAAGAAATGACAAAAAATTTGTTATAATAACCTTTCATTTAGAAATTGTAGTCCCTGTAATTTATTGTTCTTGTTCTTGATGATAGATAGATGATAGATAGATAGATAGATGATATAGATAGATGATAGATAGATAATGAGAAAATTCATGAAAGTTCAATTTTAGAATAAATATTATTCTGAAAACTGTCTTGAAATGCCTAAATATGTACAATTGTCCAAGAATCTGTGCTTTCTCCTTCCCTTACCACAGCTCGCTACTTCCCATGACACTCAAAGTCAGTTGAAAACAAGAAGAGTCAAAAGGCAGATCTCAGGAAGGTGAGGTCCACATAACCTCAACAGTCTTAGCAAAGTGGCTGTAATTAGAGCTCACAAAGATCAGATGACTCACCCACTTTATTACTCACCGGGAGAAACTGCTTGCAGAAACAGCCAGAAGAGTAACATATTGCAGTGGCTTATACTGCTGCCTCACTTGTACTATACTTGTACTATAAATAACCCGAGAACTTCAGCTGAGAGGACCATTTAGAGGCTAAACAAAGTCTTGTTTTAAAATTTAAATATGCAATATTATGTTGACATATCTGATACATAAGTACCCTCCCTTAGCTTAAGCAAGATCTTTTCAAAAAGTTCCACATTTAATTACATTTTAACTTTCATATTTAGTCTAAAAACCAACAACTCATTTTTACTGCAGATACGTGAAAAGCCTTCATTCTATATGTTTCCTTCATGTTATAAAATATAATGCTTGCTCCCAAGGACTCCAGTGTGCATTTTTTAAACGGTTGGAGACAATACCTGACAGATGTCAGAGCGCTCCCTCAAGAAGAGTTTCTAACACTGAGGACGCACGCAGTTTTCAAACATCCTTTTACTCACAGTCGGCTGCCTCAGACCTATATTGATAGAAAATAAGTAATAAAGATACCCCTGTGTCTGCCACGGCAGAGCGAAGTCTTACTACCCAGGCTTGAAAACTACACTGCGTTGGAAGCTGCTCTGTGCTTCCCATCCCCGCTGTGCCGAGGGATCCGTTATCTCCAAATTGGCTCTGGGAGGCTGTAATAATCAGGGCCGCAGTTCATGATTCTGCCGTATCTATGACCCATAGAATAAATATAATTTAAGAATGAATTTATTCACAAATGTCTGCTGGGAAATAATACTATTCCACTAAGAGGTGCCATTTCATAACGCTTGTGAAACGACTTAGAAGTGAATCAGGGCAATATTGGGATTGAGATGAGCCGGCACGTGGGTGAGGGGCGTGGAGCAGGCCCGCGAGGATTTCCACAGAACCGCTGCCCGGAAGAGAGGACCTTAAACAGCCCCAAGGAGAACCTTCTAAACTGGAGTTCACGTCACAAATTTAATTAACACAAAAGTCTGCCCCAAATACATATTAGCTGGTATTTTTAATACATAACCATAGGAGATTTATATAATTTTTCAGGAGGTGTATTTTTATCCCAGTGTTTTTAATTATGTTTATTAGTAAGCAGCAGGGTGCAAAAAAAAACCAGGGTTTATTAATTATAGCAGTCATTCCGTGACTGAAGGTAAATAGTATTTGATAAAATAATAAGTTGATTCAATTTTCCAACACCCTGACCAATACAATTTTATGTCCTTTCAATATCTCCAAGACTTTTATTTGACCTCTTTCAATTTTAAGCCTGAGGTGTGAGTGTATCAGGTACCTGGTGATAAGAAACTCTTCTCATCAGCACGGAAGACATTAATGTGCTCTAGAGTTCTCTGGGCTCATCAGATGGCAAAATCTCTGAGACCTTGTTGCTCTTTGATTTAAAGTCATCTGTTTCAGTCACGTGTGACATTCTTTTGAAAGTAATACCTGCAAATATAGCATCTAAAAATAGACTTAGAGCAATGCATCCAGTTCCTTTGTAGGGAGAAAATTTGCTATATTCTTCTTGATGGAATAGTTTCGTGTAGTTTTTGATCCCAAATAGCTCTTTGCAGTTTCATGATAGTGATCACATGTAGAGGCAAATGGCGGGATGCATATATGTTAAGGTAACTGCAAATGGGTTTTTGAGGTTGCATCATGGGAAAATACCTCACGCAGAGGGAGGGTACGATGGGTCAAAATAACCTTAATGTGACAGATTCAGGTTTTTCTCTACTCCTCTTTCCCCCACAGTGCATTTTCCTCGTTTCTAACCACAGGATCTAGCTCCTTAGAGCAGTAGGGAGAGGGTCTGTGAGACCGGCTGTGACACCAGGCTTGATTCAGACGGGTCACTTTGTACAGCCCCACTGTGTACTTTCAAAATAACGGGAAACTTCGTGTGTAGTTCCCAGTCTTGTGAATAAGCACCATGACGTGGAAAGAGAGATTACTACAAAGATTGCATTTGGAAAGGCGTCACACTCATTCATCCTGAGAGCGCGTAACGGCAGAAGATACACAAACTGCCCCCTGTCCTCCCTTTATAACTCCTGCTCCGGGCCAGTCCTGTGCAGCATACACATCCTGATGACAGAGAACCACTTCCCATCATTACACGACATTGAAGATTCCGCGGCCACAACCCTAATTGTGTTACTGTCTCTCACCACATGCAAGGAAGCCCAGCAGAGCCTGTGAGTTTGTACAGAAACTGTAGGAGGTCCAGGCTCAACACGTAATTAGTCTTGCAAGATGATTTAGGCTCTCGCAGACGAAATAGTTCTGCTGATATTCTCATGTTGGTTTCTACACAGGATCACAGAAGCGACATTAAAAGGAAGTCATCTCCATTGCAGAGCTGCGCTTTAGAAAATTATGTCAATAACTTATTTTTGATACTATTCTCTTACAAATGATATTTTGACTAAAAACTTATGGGCTGTGGAGGCAAATTTTATTTAGGTAAATTTAAAGAAAGTGAAATGTGTTAAGAAAAGATGCTATCTGCTTTCATCCCATTTGGCTTTAGCTACTACAGCCAGTAATGAATGTAGCCCTCAGTACTCTCCTCAACTGTCATTTTGTTTCCTCCCAAACCTTAATCAAAACTAGCAGGGTGTCGGGCTGGAGATTTGGCTCAGTGGTTCCAGAGCCTGCCTCGCAAGCGCAAGGTCCCTGATTCAATCCCCGGTAACCACATGCCACAATGCCGGGTGTGGTAGGCCCACTGGCAATCAGTAGCACATACCATAGATGCCTGGCATGGTGGCTCAAGCCTGTAATCCCAGCACTCGGAGGCAGAGGCAGGAGGATTGCTGATTTCAAGGTTTGCCTGAGCTACGTAGTGAACTCAGGGCCAGCCTGAACTACAAACGGAGAACCTGTCAAAAAAGAAAAAAAAAAAAAAACTAGCAGGGTGTCTTGTCTGGGTTAGATACAATTTATGGGCACCTTTTTCAGCTCGTGTCAAGCAAATGCTCTAGGTTTTACAATAGTTCTGGTGTTGAAATTACAGGTATTGATTATTACACTGAAAGACTTGCAATTATATCTAATTTGACATCAAGTAATGGAGCAGTGTCACCTTACCCTCACTGTGATTTTAGTGGTTAGATCCACAAGACTCATTCTAATAACACCGAGTGTGTCACAGTTCCCAGGCATATATACATAAATGTATGCTATATAAATATACATAAAATACTACATGTAGTACAAAATATAGTATAATATTATGTATAATATACTCATCTTTTAGTCATTATTAATTCCCAATGAATAGGAAAACATACTATCAGTTTCAGGGCCCATCTCCTAGTAGTTCTAATGGCACTTATTATAGCAATGAAAAGGTCATAGGTCAGGCTCTGTCCACCGGGAAAAAATCTCAGTGAACAACTTACTGAGCATGAATAGGAGACTCCTGAAACACTTACGGTTGTTTTTCAAAGTAAAATTATTTACTTTCTTGCAATATTTATTAGATGTTTGTGGGCAGAAACAGAACATTTAAGAATGATAAACAAATTAAAATTACATTCACTAAAATATTTGGATAATGTAGGAAACTTGAAATCAGAAAATAAATACCTTGGGTATTGAATGATATTTCACATAACTAGTTCTCAATTTCATCAAGAATAAGAATACATAAGTACATATAAGTAATATTTATTCATGATAAGCATCTTAATTTGCTGCTTATGAAATCATTGAATACCTTGAATAACAAGGACAGTTTTGTGCTTTTATCCCTGAAAATAGACATAAAAATGCATACACAAATACCGACATTCATTCATATACAGTATTCCATACCACCTAGGGAGGTAGAAATCAGTGATTTTACTTTATGTTTTTCTTCACAGTATCTTTTTGAAATAATACATCATAAAAAAACCAGTATCCAGGTAAATTCAGGCTGAAAGTGTTGGACTTGTTTGCTTAAGTCATACTTGCTACTAATTCCAAGCTGAACAATGAGTCATTGACTCTTTCAGATTTTCCTCATCCTTTGAAAAACACATATGTCTTAAAACATCACAAAACATCTTGCATAGTAGTGATCTGACAGTGATATTTTCTTTACTTGTTCCATAAAGAACAAACAAAATGAACAATATCATGCTCTGATTGCTAATCTGCACTCAAGTGTGCAATGTTTATGAACACTATATTAGTCTCCAAAGGATTAAGTTCTTCCGCTCTATCCCTTGGCTGAGTAAAATATTTTTTCCTCAGACTAATTATAGAAGACACTACAAAATTGTCAAAATTATGGCCTGAACATAATCACTATGAGTTTTGTCACTCTGATGCCAAGTAGGCAGTACATTTTATTTTTGTGTTGACTGTTATTTTTTGAAAAGTGTCATTAAAATGAGTGGAAAACAAAAATAAATTTAGACAAGACTTATAGTTTAAATCTGTTTTGCAATAGCAATATTATGGCTTAAATAATATACCAACACAAATGTAATCCAAGCATGCACAGAGAAAAAAGAACTGCATCTAGGCATTACTACATAATCTTCCACAGTAATGACCAAAGGAAAAGGAACATATTTGATGGAATTTCCCACAACAGACCCATTTCCCCTTCATCAACAAACTTTGAGATGTGTGTTATATCTTATTTCTCAAGATAGAAAAAAATCACAAGAATTATAAATGATAGAGTTAAATTGGAGCAGAGTTAAATTGGCATGGGCAGGAGTCCGCAGTATTGATCATGCTGAAAGCATGCTGTAAGGAGCACAGGCCGTAAGAACTGAAGCCCTTCCACTTGGCTCACTTTCAGACGTAAGTCTGGCTGAAGCTTGTGTGACTTTCAGAAGCACCTCTTAAGCGCTGTGGCAGCTCACAGTTTGGCATAACCTACTCACTAGTGGCCACAGCTGAGAACAGAGACAGGCCCTGTGATGCCATGGGGGCTCAATATGAAATATTTCAATGGCCAACGTCGGAGTACCTCATACAAATTCTATTCCCATGACTAAAACCTTCTTAACTAGGAAGACAAGAATTTCATCAGAACCCTGTATTTTGGCCATTCTGTTCCTAATTTGAGGATGCTTTGTCTTTTCCATTACAAGCCTTACCTGCATCTGTGTCCATACCAACTGCCTGACTGCTCATCCTTGTAAGTGGTTCCTTTTTTGCCCAATTATCACCAATGAAAACCAGTGTATTGGTTTGACCAGAGCCTTTGCTGGTTGCTTGGCACTGGCCATCCTGGCTAATCATTATGCTGTTTACTTAACTCTGTCTTTGAGTCTTTCTTCAGCCCCACATCCTGCAGTGAGTAGAGGACTGGAACTTCCAGCAGAGGTATCCAGTAGGTACATGTCTGGGCAGAAGGAACTCAGGTTCTATCTGCAGCAAGTGATGTGATCCTTTAATGAGGAGAATATAAAGCTATCGAGACTCTACTCACCAGCCTCATTATCTTCAGAGGTGAATACCGCTTTACCAAACCTAGAATCGCCAAAAGATTCGCGTCTTCTGTGCTTGTGACATAATGGTCAATTTTCAATGACATAAGTGAGGTTAACTCATCTGGCTTATGTTCATGCCACCCTCACACAAATAATAAAGGAGACTGGAGATTTAGTCTTGAGTATTCCTGTGTTTATTAAACTTGTATTTGCAAAAAATATTGTGAGTTTTAAAAATAACTTTACAAAACTATTGTCTCAAATAGACATGTGCCTGTCTTTTCTTCGGCTGAACACTGGATATAACTCAAAGAACTGAAGGCTGGCAATAAAGCCAGTTTCAAAAAGTTCAATCTACTGCTTAAAGGCAGGGTTTTAAAAATATATATATTTAATATGAATTTGAGGACTGAACCAGGAGAATCTTTTGGATTTCAATTTTATATTAGATGATGTTACATGGTTTGAAAATTTTGGCTTTTTGTTTATACCCTCACTTATATATGAAATTTTAATTTTTCTCTTTTTTTGAAGTATATGTTTTGATGCATAATAAATATTTTCCTCCTGGAAATATTTGTATGTGCATATGTGTGTGTAATATAATATACTAAAATATTTTGAAATATATAATATTTTATATAGCCTTTTTACCTTACTTTTCTATCTTGTTTCCTTCATCCATTCATCTTCCCATCTTGTTTTTACTTCTTTTGCAGGGAAAATAAGGAGGAAAAAGAGAAAAGAACAGAGCAGAAAAGGGACTAAGAACAAGTAGTCTGCAGGTCACATAATAAAAGTTATTTCATTTGTGATACATTTGTTTCTCAACCCTTATACATATGCTATAAAGTTTAGAAACAGAAAATACTCAAAACAATATTTTTTGTGTGTTCAAATCTGCATCCCAGGGAAGTAAAAGTGCATGGAATTTTATTATTTCCAGCAAGTATGTAAGATAATTAACTGGAAGAAGAAAAATCAAATTCAGAAGGGATGTTTGTTTACCCTTACATGTTCCAAGATAATTTGTTTCTCTCCACAAAGCAGTCAATTTTTTAAGTCAATGGTAATTCATAAGGATCAATATGGAAAAAACAACAAGAAGGAATGTTTTATATTCTATTAGTTCCCTAGCAGTGTTTCTTCTTGAAAAAGAACTGTCTTCTTGAATTTTGAAATTCTTATCTTAAATTTAACATATATATAAATATAAAAAACTACATAAAATCACAGATGTACACTGTACATATTATGGCTAGAAAAGACAATGGTACTGTTTTATTCCTCGTTCTATCTCCTGTTATAAAATAATTATCTCAAAATCATAGCTATCCTTAGAAATCTCCAAAATATTGGAAAACAGCACAAATAACAATGCACTTGAAAATTCTCAAGGTCAAAAATGACAAATAACATTTGCTACCTCACCACATGAGCAAACAAAATGTGTTTACAATTGAGGCTGGGACTTTTAAAATTCTAAGAACTTTACCACAATCCATCCTATATATATGCAAATGTCCTTGACATTCAGAGTCGAGGCAATTGACTTAGTGTGGCTTAAGATTTTTTGGCTTAAGATTTTCAAGAAAATGTTTTTATATTCAATTGAACTCTGTTGAAAGAAATAGACATGCTCAAGAAAGCTCCATGATCATGAAAAAGAAGAGATATGGACATAGAAAAAAAATAACAAGTTAACTCTGTACCTCTCCAGTGTGTATAGCACCACACTTGATTTCTGGACCAAGTTTCATCCTAACTGAACTATTCTATATTAACTTAGCATTATCCCCACTTAATTTGTGCCTAGAGATTATTTTAATCTGTAGAAGTCTGGTAAAATCTACAAGAAAATATACAGTTACATACAGTCACTATTCTTGTGTCCTAAAATTTCCTTTCAGAGATTTTAACTGTGCAGTACCAGCACCTGCCTGGTGGTGATCATGTAAGGCTCCAACTTGCCTGGAGCCCAGTTATCACTAGCTGGAATCTTCTGGGAAGGGCTGAATGTCCCTGCAAAGCATTTGTCTTGGAGTTTTCAGTCTCGAATGGGGATAAGATCCTAAAACTCAGTCAGTGTTAGCCAACATTGTACATCCAGCTCCTAGAGAGATGCTTCCTAAAATAACCATTGTAAGCCTGTGTAAAGCTGAGAAAAGATCTGAACTAGACTGACAGTAACAAGGGATACAAAATAGAAATTGAACTATTGAGTTTTAATCACCTACTGGACATCTATAGATCCAAAGGAAGAGTCAAGGCTCACAGTAATTGTGAGCCTTAAAAATATGGTTTTTAAGTTTCTGATTATCCTAGAAGAAAATACAAATCATATTTTCAATGAACAGCAGGGAGGATTCTGCCTCTTCCTCATCTCCACAGCGGTCTGTGATAACACCTTACCTATGTTAGTTCCATTTATTTTAAATTATGAAAACCAAAAGAGAATGTATGTGTACAAAGGCCTCAGGAACTACACAAGTTCTAGGTGACTATAAACTCTTAATGCTATAATTGCTGTCATTATTATAAACTGAGATAAATGTGTTGTCTTACTCCATTAGAAAATAGTGACTATACATGAGCAAACCATAGTGAAAACATAAGCGATCCAAGAGCCAAGTGCAGAACACAAATTATGAAGAATGTACATAATTTAATTCTATAAAAATGGGTTTTTCTAGACTTTGAAGCATCCCTGATGATGTAGCACAAATCTTGCTATTTAATATAGACTTTTTTATTTTAAATTTCACATTGTTTTGTACTTTCTGACCTTTCATATAATTGGGGGAAAGACTATCTATAGTACTAGGTCAAGAAAATTTTTAAAAGTCTCAGCATACATATCATGTCATTTTAGGAAAAACAGAAAGTAACACGCTCTAGAATGAGTGTGACATGCTGAGGAGTGACAGAGGCCCAGCTTTCTCATTTATCCCTACCTACTATGTGGATAGTATCGTTCTAAGTATTTCTCAGATGAATAAAGTAGGGTGTTCTCTTAGTCGGTTTAATGCTGCTGAGACAAAATCCCTAATGTACACAGTTTAAAGACGAAAGGGTTTAGAGGTCTCTGCAGTCAGAGGACTCCAAAGTAGAAACCTCATGGCTGAAGGGAGTTATGGACCAAAGCTGTTCAGTCCATGGCACGAGACACCAGAAAGCTGGGGCACAACCCAAAGAAGAAATGAAGGGTCAGAGAATACCACCATGTTCCCGCCCCATTTGCCACGCAGACACTCCCGGAAGTAGATCTAACTAATTTCCTAGTCTTGTCTCAAGCCACTCATGGTAACGATCAAGATGAACTATCACAAGCATATCAAGTAATCCATCCCAAACCACGCAACTGAAAAGCAAGTAAATGGGAAACTGAGAAATAAGAGTGATGGATGTAAAAAGACTAAATGACACTTTTGTAAAGGTGTCAAATATCCCTAAATGTTAAGTTTTTTGAAGTCCTTATTCTGCTTCTTATTATTGCCCTACTTCCATTGCTGTTATATTCACTTAAAAAAGAAATATGCAGGGACTTATACACAAAATCTTAACAAGATTGATGAAAATTTGAGAGAAATACATTATAATGAAACCTTCTCAAATTTTGCAGTAAGGTGTATGCTTAGTTTAAATTTGTTTTCCAATTTTTCAGTCCTACACCAGAAATTTTAAGGAGTGAATAAACTGAACTCTTTTCACAACTATTCTATGATAAGTCTCTTCCAGTTGGTCCAACATTGACATTGAAATTATATTTGAATACCTAGCTTTAAAGGAAAAGATGAGTAAAACAGATGAGACCATCAGAAAAGGACAATTTGAGTATACTTTGTCCATTAATGTATATTTTGGAAAACATAAGGTACCATTTATGAATAGAGAATGGAAAACAATCGAGATTTTTTTAAAGGCAAACAATAGATAATGAACCAATATCATTGAGACACTGAGAAATAATAAATTCATGAAAAAATGGCAAGAAAACATAGAGGGTTTTATTGTTTTGAATAACATACTAAACTCATGCTGAACTATTCTAGTCCATAAAAGGCAGAGCAGAAATGATCAACTAATATGATAATGGAAAATTAAAATGTGAAATAATATTGGAGAAACTGAGATCAAAGCCTTCTATTAATCACAGCAAGAAAGGGATCTAGAGTAATGATATTTTGTAGGGATAAAATCTGTTTGCAACTTTATTGAACTCCACAATCACATTGACTTATATGTGTAGGGCCCAGACTTCTTTGTTCCCCAAGCAGCAGATCTAATAACAAGGTTTTGCAGTGTTCATGCTGTTTTAATCTCTTGATTGTTTTTACTTTTTTTTTTTTTGCTTGATTTGAAAGGAGGCTGGAAGAAGACAACTACTTAATCAAATATATCTCACCACTTGACAGCTATCAGGAACCCAAGAGGGTTAGGAGAAGGGAGCAAGCACAGCTACCACCTTCTTGGGTTGAGCCACCATCAGCTTTGCAAATGACACTGTCTTTGTTTCTTTGTGCACATCTATCAATCTGTGATGAAAATATTGTTTTAGTTTGAATGTTTTCTTCTAAATTATCTTTTATTCTTTTCATCTCTTCCTCATCTTAAATTATATTTAACTGGAAGCTGACTTAAAAGCTAGGATGAACAGAAGATATAAATTTACATTGATTCTAGTGGAAAAACATTAAAGTATTACTGAAAAAGGAAATCATACAAAGTACATTTAAATCTCCTTTATCCTTGAGGCTTTTATATCCTTACAGGCTATAAGATATAGTTACCTTGTGGGCAAAATAGAAGTTAATTTAAAGTCAACTGGATTCTTGTCTCTGTGAAAGAATTTCGTGGAACACTGGGGAAAATAGAATATGTGGTCGAGTGTGTGTGTGTGTGTGTGTGTGTGTGTGTGTGTGTGTGTGTGTGCATGTCCCACATAAACTAAAGCATACTGAATATACTTTATGCATGCACTACTCAAAGTCTTGAACAAATCGCCATCATCAGTGTGCTCATCATACACTTCTTCCCTAATACATAGAGTACTAAGTACACCCAACATTCTTCACATGAATTAAAGTTTATTTCACTTTCATAGAAAGCCTTATGAATTATACTGTGTAGTTTGGTGTAGTCTGAAGAGAAAGATGCACAGAATGATTCAGGAGTTCCAATTGAAGGAGAAATTGAGTAAATCACAAAATAAAGGAACTAAATCAGGGCCTCATGAAAAACTTTCCTCTTATTCATCAGCACAATCAGGATTGACAGCAAAATATGTGCCCCTAATTATTAAGCCCATTAAGCCTGAGATCATTGCAATTCCTAGTATGTGACAATAAGACTATTTTGAACTTGCATGAGCATGTGCACATATGTATATGTGAGGAGTTGAACAACAGGTATTTTTGTTGGCCTGGATTCCCTTTCTTGTCCTTTTGTGAAGTACTTTCACTTTCCCCATAGAAGCTGCATTCTTATTGTTGTCCTGGTATCCGATGTAAACTGCTGTTTGCTCTGAGTCAAAGAAGTAAAAAGCATTAGAAATGAGTGTCATCAAAGGATTAGTGATAAAAAGGTATGGACCACAATTTCTTGAATAAGAATTTCAGGCGAAACTGACTGCTGTCCCTACTGTTCCCTGCAGTGAACATTGTGTGTTTCTTGGCATCTTTCTGAATGGGTCAGACCAATACACTAATTAACAGGGTTTTCTTAAGTGTTTTTTTCTCCACTTCAATTTGGAGCAACTCTGTCATAAATGAAGAATTATATTCACATTTGTATCAAACTGTATTCTGTTGTATTAAATGATCAGTTTCTACTTGTACCAACTCTACAATTAGTTTCCTATATTTTGTTACAGTACTCAATATCTAGATTTTTCATTTCTCCAGTTTTGTTTTCTTATAATTGTTTTGGCTATTTTTGACTCTACTTTTTATATAAATTTAAAAATAAACCTGTCACTTTTGACAAATCTCATGAAACTGTTGACTCAGATTGGATCAAGTCTGTGCAATTTTAAAGGAACTGACAGCTCAGTAATACTGAATCCCCAATCTATTAATGTATTCTTTATTTATTTATAGTAGATATAGCCTCTACCCATAATATTTTGCAGCTTAGCTGGCTAGATTTGATATCCTTTGTGAGGTTCATTATGTATTCTGTAAGATTGTTACAGAATATCTGAACTGAGAAAAAGGCAGGACACAGAGGTTTTGAGACAGTAAACAGCTTTTTTTACACCGGTGTAAACAAGACCAGGGTCTTTCCCCAAAGAAGTCAGTCCTCAAATATTGGGAAATTGGCGGTTTTATAGGGCTTAAGCAAGGGAACACAGAAACAGAAGCAAAGTGTGCTTCTGTTTGGCAGTTTTTTGGGACCTTTTGTATCTATGAGGCTTAATTCTATTGGTATTTCCTTGGGAGGAGAGCAGAGTTTACATGAAACAGTGCTGTGGAGGGGGGTTCAGAACAACGAAAGAGGGGAGGACTTTCTGAGTCCTTACACTTCTTTGGTGACAGACTACAGGAGCTATCTATGAGTGCTTAGGTACATTCTAGAAAGACCGTAGTTACCTAGTTGACCCTTAGTTGCTTAATAACACTGTTAATGCATAATCATCCAATTTAGTTAATTTTGTTAAAAATATCCATCTACTTAAAAATTCCCTTTCAAGAGGAAATATTGAAATATGAATGGTAATACTTATTTCATATGCTTGATTTTGTTACACAAAATTTTTATTAAATCTGGCACAGGAGGGCCGGAGATTTAGCTCAGTAGTTCCAGCGCCTGCCTTGCAAGTGCAAGGCCCTGAGTTCGACCCCTATAACTACATACAATGCTGAGCATGGTGACTCACACCCACCAGCAATTAATACCACATACCACAGTGCTGGGTGTGGTGGCTCATGCCTATAATCCCAGCACTCAGGAGGCAGAGGCAGGAGGGTTGCTGCGTTTGAGGCTTGCCTGGGCTCCATAGTGAGCTCAGGGCCAGCCTGAACTACAAAGCAAGACCCTGTCTCAAAAAAAAAAAAAAAAAGGCATAGGAACCCATATTCAAAATTGTTATTACATTTCTTTCTAAACATTAAAAGCATTTCTGCAGATCATTAAAGATTTTACACAATCATTTACTTTGTGACTATTGAGTTTTACTTCTTTTGCAATCTTTTAAAACAAAAATTCTAACCTTATGTCATAGAATAAAATTTCTATTTTAAATGTAAATATATGTAGTGATAAATATTATTTTCATTTTCCCAAATTCAGGGAAATTTGTAATTTGTTATGTAGGATTGCTTGCTGTAGAGATTTTGTATATATGCATCACAGTAAGACTTGTCATTGTATTTCTAAGATTGCTTAAAATGATTATTCACTTGTATCTAATTATGATGTTGTCTCCGTGGGAATGATATGTTGCTTTTCATAAAGTTGAATAATTTCTGCTGAAAAAGATTCCCTTGTGAGGTTGTGTTCACTAGAAGGAAAGGTGGAGCATGTATTTGTTGAGTATGAATATGCCCAGATCTTTCAAGTCATTGGCCTGAACCCCATGGCAGGTCACACCTGGTTCCACTGAGCCAGGTGCGACCATCATGAGCCAGTGACAAATCCAGTGGTCATGATGCCACCGCTCTGGGACACCTTACTCCCAGCCAAGGTGTATGTATCTGGCCATTTATCAGACTTATCTTACCAGAAATGCTTCAGGCTGTCTAATGGGGCTAGAAGGAACCCAAATCCACTCCCGCGGTTCGCTGGCCCCCCAGGGATGTAACAGGGCTCACTCTGGATGTGTTTCTGCTGGAAGGTGGCATCACCAGGCAGGTATGAATTTGCTGAAGAGTAAATCTTTGGGGCCATTGTTGCCAGGAAGAAACAGAGTCACTTCTGAATCCTTGAAGATAATTACGAGGCCAGGCATGTTCTCAGGATCTTGCTATGTTGGTCCCATGTGGTTGTTTGAAGAGTTCTGGGCAAATACTGAGCTCAGCTGATTCTCTCATTATTCTGCAGACCTCACAGGAAAGTTTCTACTTTAAAAGCAGAAATTAGGTGCAGAGGTTGATTCAGTGAGGAAGAAAATGTCCCTCTGTGAAGACTAACAGTGATTATTGAATCCTGAGTACCACGTCCTGTTCTGTTGAGTTCATCCATTAGCTATTGGTAAAAAAGAAAGGCTTTTGTTTCATAAGGCTATAATTTTAGTTTATGTGCCCAGGCAAATGAATAATCATAGGGCCACTGTCAACCAAGAGGCTCATCAAAACTTTATTTTGCCACTGTGAAATATCCATTTTGGATTTTTGTAATTACATATTAAAGAAATGCACCATAAAATGTGCACAACTGTTGGCTGAGCCTGGATAGAGGCCTACAGATCTCCTCAGTAGGGAAGACTCCTACCACTTTCCAGAAATGTGCTTCTACGTATTTGTACTTTGCAATTTTATTGTACTATTAAAACCTAACACATAGATGAAGATCAGTTTTGTTTTAAAAAATATGGAACACAAATGCTGTTCCTGCTTCTAGTCTGCTTATCCTGCCCCGCTTAATGTGGACACACAAAATCACACCCACCACACATCTCATTATTCTGCACCTGTGATCTCCTGGCAGTATTATCATCTCTATTTTCTCCATATAAAGAGACCCCAGCGCAAAACACAGCATCACATACCTATTGTCATGCCTCCCAGGCCACTGATTTGGTCAACAGGCACTGTGAGCTTCTGCTATTTCACTTCAGGAGGTTCTAAAATCTGAGGGATTGTGGGAGCCCACATATGACTTCCCAGGAAACAACTGCCTTTATTAAGATCTGAACCATCCTCACAGCATTTAGTACCCATTCAAACAGAAAAGAAAGCATCTAAAAAGCTGCCTGCTTCCCTTACACAGGCCACAAAGTAGATATTCATCAGGTGAAAGCTGTTTTTGTTATCTGGTAAAAAGGTATCTAGTGGATGGTCAACCACCGGCACTTGTGTGGAGTTAAGCGTTCTGTAGGTGCTCCTAGACTCTAAGAAAGGCTAACAGTGAAGGCAGAAGTCCTTCGTGGGGTGTCCAGGGGATAGATAAAACAGGGGGCTTCTTACAAACCACGTAGATGTCTCTCCTCCCGTGGGTGGAGTCTGCTGTCCTGCCCAGGGCTGCGCACCAGGTGTGGGGTACGAACTGCAGCCTGGGACCAGCCGACACCGGTGCGGTCACCAGCGAAACTGGGTTTTGTCATTTGAAGACACGAAGGACTGGTGTGCGGATCCTCGGGACCCTACAGTTCCGAAGTCTTTAAGAAGGAGAATCTGTGTGGATGAACCAACCTACAACTGGCATCTGACCAAGGGGTGATGAGGAGAAAAAAATAAAGAGACAGAAACAGAAACTGTCGTCTCCTTTGGACATTGACTTTATTCACTGGCACGGGCGCGCGAGCCGTTAGGGCCCCCAGGATTCACCCGTCGCCCCCTCCGCGGCGCTCCTCCCGGGGGCCCCTTCACCTGGGGTGCTCGCACTCCGCCCCGCCGCACGTCAGTCCTCCCGCGCCCTCTTTCTTCTTAGTGCTCACGGAGCAGGCCAGTGAGGCCGCCTTCTCCCCCACCACCCGCTGCCCCCACCCATCTCCCACACATTTGAAACTTGTATTTTCTGAAAAAAGCAAAATTTCCCTTGTAAACATGAGAAGAAGAGAAGAAAGTCACCTGGCTGCGACGGCGAGGGTGAGTGTCACTGAGCTGACACCGGAGAAGAGCAGAGGCCCCGAAGGGAGGGCAAACTCTAAAGTCTGACGTAGGGCAATAAATGAAAATCCGGCCGGACCAAAATCTAGTGTCTAGAGGGCTGCGTGAGGAAAACCCGGAATACTACTGGATCATGGGATCCCACCAGCAGCCCAGACTCAGAATACACATCTTGGGAAAGGATCCTGCTGATCGAGGAAGCTGAATTCCTCGGGGCTGAGCTGGCCGGTTATGTGGGCTCGGAATGACGCTATTCCTGGACAGGCAAAACGAAGTGAGACATTGCCTACCCAAGGGTTCAATGAAATTGAAGACAGAAGAGGGCTGGAGTGACTGCCACACTCCTACACACCCACCTACTATTTAAAAAATACAGCACTGCGGTACCAGGGACTGGCAGGAAGGTCCCACAGCTTGTAAAATAAAATACCGCAGGAGCACCTCTGGGTGCCAGAGTTCGGGGTAGAGAGATTTGTCCAACATAGAAAAAAAAAAAGAATTCATGATGTCACCAGTTCCCTATAGAAAAAAAACGAATTCATGATAAGTCACCAGTTCCCACTGTATACAGCAGGGCTGTTATAAATGCAGCACGCAGCTCCCTACCCACAACTGTCACGGATTTCCATGTAAGAGCTCTCAGCGACTCCTGGCTGGGGACCAGAGAATAAGCAAACCTGGCTCTGCAAAAATTACACAGAACACTGTGAGAGAACAGCTTAGAGGGGGACATTCCCCGTCATTGTCTACGAAAACGGCACAGGTGTGAGAAATCCTGAGGCGTTGAGTACTGCCCTTTGCTGGCAAAGAAGGGTCTCAGCTCAGCCTGTGAGTGAGTGGCTGCAGGTTCCGCAGCGAAGGCCGAACCAGACAGACATCTGTGCACAGAGAGAAGATGGTGAACAATCCCGGGGGTGGGGGGCGTGGATTTCTGGCCGTATATTAAGCAAGGAAGGCCTGCGGTAGAAGGCTTGGAGCGCTCTGAGGGACAGACTCGAAATCAGTTAGGAGGGCTGTAAGCCTGGCAGTCCGCAGGGCGCCGCACCTGGAGCACTGTTTGGAACCAACACACAGGTTTGGAGAGAGTCACCGTTCTCAAGTCTTCCGGCAGGCGATTGTCCGACCCACCGGAGAAAACTGGGTGCTGACTCAAGATCAACTAGCAATGCCAGGACAAAGGGGACTGTGTGGAAGCTCTTGAGGACCTTATTTGTGTCTCTGCTGTAATTAGGGTAATTGTACTCTCTGTATACCCGCTCAATAAAAAGAGTAAATTTGATTAAACAAACTAAGGGTGCACCCCCTTAGAGAAATCTTAAGGATCAGAGTGAAAATGTACCAAGTTAAACTAAAGTAATACAAATAAGCAACGAAATAGAGTTGATTCCTTCAAAGAATAAATGAAATAGAGAACATAATTAGTCAAACAGAAAAATAAGGATGGGAAATGCCCACATCAGCACAATTATAAACAAAAAAGGCAAAACCATGCTCTACAATACCAAAATGTGTAAGGTCACTAGTAACAAATTATAAAAAATCGTAGACCAACAAATTGGACAGTCTTGGAATAAATGGACAAATCCTAGACATATATGAATTACCACAACTAAACCAAGAGGGCATAAAAAATCTGAGCAATTCAGTAACAGACAATAAACAAGAGGTAGTAATAAAAGTTCAACCAGTGAAGAACAGCTCAGGATGTAATGGATTCATCACTAGATTCTATCAAACTTTCAGAACAGGTATAATTTCAGTGCTTCTCAACATTTTCAATGAAAATAAAAGGGAAAAGGGGACTTCCAAACTTATTCATGGGAGATAGCACTTCTCTGCTTCCAAAACTAAACAAAGACTCAATTTCAAAAATAAACACACTATACACCTGGATCTTTAATAAAAGTAAATTTTAAAAAATACAGAATGAGGAAGTAGAGTGTCATAAATCATCAAAAAATATACACATCATTACTCTGTAGATTTCATCCCAGGGATGCAACGAGGTTCAATCTATACAAATCAATGAATGTCATGCACCACATAAACAAAACCATCATGAATACACTTGATCATATCAATAGATATAGAAAGAGATTTTGACAAAGTCTGACATCATTTCATGATAAAAAGCCTTAAAAAAATAGGTGTAGACTTTATCACAGTCAGGTGAAAAGCATTTATGAAAAAAAACATCAGCCAATATTAAACTCAGTGAAGAAAATCTGAAACTTTCCCTATAAAATCAGAAACACAATAAGAGTGCTCTCATGCTCACTCTGTACATAAAGATAGGCTGCAAAAATCCCCCCGAACTTTTGACATTTAAGGAACAGTGCTGCTCCTACCCATTATCTAACAGAAAATAGAAAATTAAAAAATATCCATGAGTAAAAATTCAACACTCTACCCCCAATTGCTGACCTGCAAAGTCAACAGTAATAGCACCTATGACATGTTTTATATCAGTCGTATCTCTAAACAGTGAAAAGTGATAAGCTAGAAATGGTTTGTTGTGAACAGAAGCTTTAGGGGGAAACTATTCTTTTCACAAACTTCATTGTTTGATGAACACAACTACAACAATCTTCCCCTCTCTGACACGTGTGTCTCATGACACAAGGTCATGCTTTCCTCTGGTTGAGATTGTGGTTGTAGACTGACCTCTACACACTTCCTGAGAAGTTTTTGCACTTTTTTTTTTAGCACATGCTATACTGCACAGTATTACTGAATCCAGCACAGCTCCAAGGAAAATGTAGTGCAAGAATGGTGATAAAAAGAAAATAAATAGTGTTAATAAGAATGATCAAACCATGCACAACAACAATGAAAATAACACGAAAGTGGACAGCAAAAAATAGAAGAAATCTTTGAGGAAAAATAACCATGGAATTGAAGATTGAAATTGTACAGAAACATGAGTGGTGTATTCATGTGACTAATCTGGCCTGAAAGTACATGATGGTGAAGCCAAGAATATTGCATGTTTTCAAGAATAAAGATGGCAGGCCAGAGATTTAGCTCAGTGGTTCCGGCGCCTGCCTCGGAAGGTCCTGAGTTCGATCCCCGGTAACCACATACAATGCTGGGCATAGTGACTCACGCCCACTAACAATCAATACTACATACCACAGTGCCGGGCTTGGTGGCTCATGCCTGTAATCCCAGCACTCGGGGAGGCAGAGACAGGAGGATTGCTGAGTTCGCAGCGGCTTGCCTGGGCTATATAGTGAGCTCAGGGCCAGCCTGAACTACAAAGCGAGACCCTGCCTCAAAAAAAAAAAAAAAAAAAGAATAAAGATGGCTTCCAAGGAGCTAATGAAGCAGAAAGGTAACAATGTCAACCAAACAGATGTGGTAGTTGAAGACAGGGAAAGCCATTTAATAATGTGGTTGAATGAGACAGATGATTATAAAAATTATTGAAGATATAATCCACAAAAAAGTCCAGAAGTTACTCTGTTATTTACTGCAAGAAAACCCCTCTACAAGGGCAACAGGTAGTGAATTTGTAGCCAATATGCTTGATAAATTGCGCTAAATAAGCCGCATCCACAGTGTGGTATGTTATGGTGAGACTTCCTGACAGGGTGTCTCAGAAGCCTGCGAGAAGTAAGTTCATGGAATTCATAAAGGCAGAAGGAAACGCTGCTCAACAAGTGCTCAGTTGTGATGAAACAAGTCTCTTCTGGAAGAAGATGCCAAACAGAACTTATATCATACAGGAAGAAGAGGCATTGCTGAGGCACAAGAACAGAGTGACCCTTCTGCTGTGTGTGAATGCAAGTGCCGATCTGAAGATTAAGCCAGTACTGAAGTACAATACCCAGACCCTTCATGCATTCAAGAAACAGAACATCAACAAGGCCAAACAAACTGTCATATGAAGGGTCAGTGCTAAACTTAGGTTATAAGGAAATTGTTAATGAAATGGCTTCATGAGGTGTTTGCACCCATCATTAACAATTACTTTTCAGAAAAGTGACTGCCCCAAAGTGTCATCTTTTGATGGGCCATTCCCCAGTACATGCTCCAGCCTTGGTGTTTGATATGGATGATGCTATGACTTCATAAAGGTCAACCTATCCAACATGATGCATCTTCTGTAGCCCATGGACCAGAAGATGATCTTCAACTTCAAAGAGCTGTACAGAGAGGTGCTTGTTGGCAGGCATTTTAATGTCACTGAAGAGATGTCCTTCACTCTGAAAGAGTTCTGGAGGAAACATTTCAAAGTCCTGCACTGTATCAACCCTACTGAAAAAGCCTAGGAAGATTTTATTACCAGACTTGAAACTCATGGTAGGGGAAACGGTGAGCAGAATACGTCACTGAATGTGACTTTGAAGGGTTTGTTGCTCAGGAGCGGGAGGCTGTGTTGTCGGTTGAGACAGTGGGATGGACTTTGATGTTGCAGACATGGAGGAGGTTGTTGAGAAACATAAGGAGAAGCTAATAATAGAAGAACTTGCAGAACGCGAGTGAACATCTGAAGGCTCTTGTTGAAGAAGACTCCACCTAACCAGAGGAAGACAGGGGAGAAGGTGGCAGAGACAGGATAAAATCCATGGTGGAAACTGGAGTGAGTGCCAGGGTTTCTTGGAGAAGCACAGCCCCAACATAACTTTAATGAACAAAGTGTTGAATCTGATGAAAGATAACGTGGTCGCTCATTTTCAGAGGATTATGCAGTGCAGGAACAAGTGACATTAGACAGATTTTGTCAAAACTGACCATGCACTAGGGGAAAAAAGAGAGAGAAAATCCTTGGAGGTCTTTCTAATGTCCTTAGGAGGGGACTTTCCTTCCCAGAAATAACCTCCTCCCCACCCACCTTCCTGTCCTCCATGAAAGATGTCACCTCAATCAAGGATGGTGTTCTGTCATTTTTACCCCATTATCCCAGAGAAATTTCCAGTAACATTTCCACATGTCATACCCTCATATCCAACCTATGGGCATACTTGTGAAAGTAAGTTCTTCAGGTCTGAGCCATCACCTATTTGAGTAATTTTGTCATTTTTAAATTCTAGTGTCAAGAGTTGTACATATTATTTCTGCACATGATATATTATTTTAATTTTTATAAATTGTATCATTAAATGAGTAATTTTACCATAATAAATATATCTACATCATTCAAATTTATAGAGAAATAGCTTTTTTTCCAATTTTTAAATTCAATTATCTATTCTACCCTAGACTAGATAAAACATCATTCCAGTTAATATTTCACTGTACCCAAAACCAATAGGATGCTGCCATAGCTATAATTTTTTGCCAAGTATCCCCCTAAAATTTTATCTATAGAAATTTTAATGATTTCTTTTCCTGTTGATAAGGTCATTATTTTTTAGGTTTTATTAGTAGTTAAGCTTGTATAAAGTAGCCCATATTTATTAATTTCTAGGCAAGTGATATATAGCTTGCCCACTTCCACCCATATATTTTACTTTGTGATCCACATATCTAAATAGTTTACTTCAAACTGTCAATTTTCCTCTGAACTGAATTGAAAATTTGGCTTTAACATACACATATGTGGGATGCATTTTAAAGCCCAAATTTCAATAGAAGTTTCTGTAATTGAATATACTTGGTGTTTGTTATTTCACTACTATTACTACTACTATGAATAGTAGTAGTAGTACCACTACTATGAGTAGCAACACAGCAGCAGCAGCAGCAGCAGCAGTAGTAGTAGTAGTAGTAGTAGTAGTAGTAGTAGTAGTAGTAGTAATCGTATAATGTTGTCTCAAGTAGGATTATTTTATTATTGTATGGTGTAGTAAGACCACTGGCTATGACCTAAGGTTTAATCTGTATCCAAACACCTCCCCAGTGGGAAGATCACTAATTTCATTTCTACTATTTTATGCTCTCTGTTAACTTGTCCTCCCATTTTTCTATGAATTTTAGCCTTCTCGAGAAACATTGTTGCTTATCAACAATGAGCAATGTTCTCTCAATCTAAAATTCTTCATGAAAGAAACAGGCATAGTTTTATATTATAAAACAATAGGGAAAGTGGGACTCTGGCAATCTACGGCACTGTTTCACGGCAGTGAAAAACCTGGCTAGTGTAGATACTCCTTAGCATCCCTTAGGAATGTGCTATTGAGAACAAACACTACCCCTCCCTAACGAGTGAATGTGGCAGGGCCGACTTCTCTCTGCACCCTATTGGTCATCACCTGATCCTAATCGGCATTTCTTGCCTCACAACCTTCTAATGCAGAAGAACTAACCCCCGAGAGAGAATATAGCAATTGTATTTCACATGAGCTGTACTGAGGAGCTGCATTAGGCAGATTTTGTGTGTGAAACCCTAGGGCAGTCTGCTGGAAGTCTTGTTTGATTTCTGCATGAGTCACCACTCTGTGTATTGTATTCACATATGCTACTAATATTATGTGAACAGTCAGTTCCTAAGAACCTGGCAGGACTTCCTGAACCATGCTTTTTTGTGAATCTCAATGCTGTTTCACTTGAAACTCCATTCAAATTCAGGTTGGAATTAGGATCCAAAAGAAATTCCTAAACAAAGAAAGACATTCTCTCAATGTCTGAAGAGCTTGTCAGTCTCTGGTATATTTGCTCATGGGTAAGATAGATGAGAGCCTAGTTTAGCAACTCTGAAAAATATCCATGGTTCATCTAGGAGTTTTACAGCATTAGATAAGCTGCCAATTAAGCTGTATTTATTGGGAAGCTTCTTTTTTTAATTATATATGTGATTCTGGTCCTCTCCACCTGGGTAGTTCTTCCTCTACAGTCAGTTACAATAGCACTGATGTCCTGCTATAATAAACTACCAGGATTGTCAAGTCTGAATCTTGCTCCATTATGGCAATTGGACAAAAATGTAAACATTCTTGTGCCATTAGAATAAATGCACACTAGAATAAAAATCCTTAAAATCCGAATGGTTCCAGCTAGACTCTAAAATTCTATTATGAAAGAGTATGTTCGTACAAATTTCCCTTGATGAACTCCTTTTTTTTGCTGTTTTTTAAATTTGTATTTTTTAAAATTGATTTACTGGTACATTTTATGCACACATCATGATCACAAATAACATTAAGAATTTGTACCAGTACGTGGCATGATTTAATTCTCATTTTGGAAGTTCATACAACTTTCCCTTGATGAACTCCTTTTAGAGACTTTCACATGTCAGCTGAAGTATGACAGTAGAGAGAAATTCCTTCCTTAGATCTTTATGATCTATATTAAACTGTATGAACCATAAAATTTCATAGGTAGTCAGGGAAGACTACCAAGGAGGCACACTTTGCAATCAAAACTTCTGCTTCATTTATTGCCATGAGCAGAAAAGTGAATTTTCATTTGTCTTGTATCAATCACTCTGCTGTTTAATGAATGCTTAAAATCATCTGGAGAAGTGTGGACTTAAGTGATATTCCATAATAAAGAGTAACTTTGTAATTCTAGCCTTTTTTTTACGCTGAGACATGGGGATTACATTTTTACATTACACCTAAAAAATTAGCTGTCACCATATATAAAAAATAGTAGGAATTATAGTTCATTGTGAAGATAGTAGGATCAGTTCCAACTACCACAGAGCAAAACAAGAAGGCAAAGCACACTTTACTATGCACCCTAATTGCATAATTAGGCTAGTGAGATGAATCAGGAGATAGTTCTTTCTGCTAACATATGGAAATTTATAATTCAGTGACTTCATACCAAAACAGCACCCTACTGTAAGTAATCTGACTCTATAGGCTTTATTGTCTAAATTTGCCTAATTTTGAGAATTCCATGGTGATTTTTCCATCGTGTTCTCTGAGAATATCTAGCACCAACTCTAAAGAGTTTTGCATATAAATCCACCTATTTATTGCCCATCACTGTAGATAGCCCAGGACTCCATACCAAAGGTTGAGCAAACAGATCTGAATCCAACTCTTTCAAACCTATCCAGATGTTTTTTTTTTTTTTATTCTAAATAAAGAAGTAATTTCAGTCCCCTTTTCAAACTTTTTCTTTTCTGAATTATAATAACCATGGGTCAATTTGAGTTTTGTAATGTTGACAAATTATAGTTAAAAAGTAAGGCTATTGAAGAATCTAGAGTAGGTTTAGTAATATATTCTCTCCTTCAAATATCCATAGGGCTTTTGAAAATTTAATGTATTATTAATATTAGTAGTAATAGTAGTACCATTGGTACTCCGGATTAAATTTAGGGCTACTGCAATATTCACGTGCATCCTCACCCCCCTTTTTGAAAATCTGAAGAAAGAGTCTTGCTAAGTTGTCCAAGGTGACTCCATTTTGTACTGCTCTTACATTAGCCTCCTCACCCAGAAGGTTCTTATTGTGGCTGTATAAATGGATTGATAATCTTTTCTGAACACTGGCAAAAATGCTAGTGATTTCTTTCTTTTTTAATTTCATAGTTTTGATGTCTAGTCATATGATTGATACGTAAAATACATACCATATAAATCATTTAATGAAAGTGTATAATTCAGTGTTTTTCAGGGCGCTAAATAAGTTGTACAATCATCATCTCAACCTCCTTTGAGAACACTTTATCACGCCAGAAAGAAATGCTCTCATTTTCTCTTTCTCAACACTACAATCCTCCATTCTGTCCCCATCCAATCAACTACCTATCTGTCTTGCATCTCTATAGATTTGCTTTTTCTGGACATATAACTTACAGATGCTTTTCAGTTTACCATGGTGTCATGCCCTAGTAAATGCATCACAAACTGAAAATACTGTAGATTAAAATATGTAACACATCTACCATATTGCTCATAAATAAGTAACCTGATACACAAGAACAAGTATTGGCCACTGACCTTCATGCTGCTGGGCTCCCAGGGAGCTCTGCTATAGTCCGACTCCTCAGTACAAGAACGTGCTATACCAAATACCACTCTCCAGGGAAAGATCAAATTTTAAAATCTAAAACAAAGGCTTTTACTCAATTCTTGTTATTTTTGTGCCACTGTAAAGTCAAAAATTGCAAGTCAAATAATCCTAAATTAGACACCATCTGTGCATGGAACCGTAAACCGTAGAATGACTTGTGACTTGATTTTTTTCACTTAGCTTTACATTTTCAAAGTTTGCCCAACATGTAGAAAGCATCAGTACTCTATTGACTTTTATAAAACATCCCACCATATGGCTATATCACATTATTTATCCATTTTCCATTTGATGACAATTATCTTGTTTCTTCTTTTTTGGACAGTGTGAATTATTCAGTTCTGAAAATTCATGTTCGAATTCTTGGGTGAACATACCCTCGCATACTTCTTAAGTAAACACTGAAGATTTCCTGGGTCATGAATTCATACCATGGCAGCATCTCAAGGCTCTGTCAGCCCGCCTTCCAACAGGCAGTACAATTTTACACGCCCAGCAGTAGTATGCAGTGTGAATTTCTCCACATCCTCAACTGTATTATTACTTTTTTGGTTATCTTCTTTCCAGCATTCTTGAAGTGGTACCGCATTGTGATTTTGATTTGCGTTTCCTATTGGTTAGTAATGTTACGATACTTGCCTGTGCACACTGTCATTTGTATATCTATTTATAGACACGTCTGCTTAAATTCATTTCCTCTGTGATCACAAATTTTATTCTTTAATTTTTTGTTCCAATTGCTAAGTTATGAGTCTTTTATTCAGACATCAGTGTTTTTTTCTCTCTCTCATGTTGTAGACTCACTTTTCAATGTTGTCTTTTGAAGCAGAGAAGTTTTCATTTTGAAGCACAACCTGTTTTTTATTGTCTTGGCTTAGAAGATAACATCTTTGCCAAGCCTATTATAAGCATTTATTCTAATGTATATTTCTGAGAATTTTATATGTTTAGCACTGAAATTTATAATTGTAGTGAGTGGTATGAGGTCTGGTTTCTGCTTTGTTCTGACCTGTGTAGTAGACAGTCGGTTGCTCCTCAGAACCATTTGTTTTAAATACTTTTTTTATTTCAGGAAGTCACCTTAGCAACCTTGGCTGCTTATTTAGATGTTTTAAAATTCTATTCAACTACAATTTATAGTTTTTATTGTCTGAATTTTGTACTTAGTTTGATATTTTTCTTTAAGTATCTATTGTTTGATGTTACAATAAATGTGATTTCTGAATATTTCAGTTTTGCAGTCTTTTGTTAATAGACATACAATGAGTTTTTGTGTGTGAATTAGTTTTGCAAGTTGCAAAATTGAATATTTTATTAGCTGGTACTTCAAAAACATATGAAAAATTCATGTTCCAAAAATATTCCTTTGTACTCCAAGTGACTTTTATCTGATTTTTAATGTTTTATTGCCTTGACTACAGCCTCTGGCCTAATGGTAAGTAGAATTGTAAGGATTAAACATCTTTGAAAAATTTTAATGTTATAATGTATTCTTATTATTAAATAATTATTGCGTGCTTTCCATGTTATGTGTTTGAGGATTTTCTACAATATGTACAGTAGCTTTTGGAGTGTTTTATTAGGGAAAGGTATTGAACATTAGCCAATAATTTATATGTCTGTTGACATCACTGCATTCCATACTCTCAAAACTATCTAAGCTATTGGAAAAAACTTATGGTTTACTTCTTTTTATATCATACATAATTTTGGATGGCGTATATTGTTTTTTGTTGAAATAATGAACTTCCAATCAAATTCTCTTGAGGAGTATTTTGAATAATACAATGACCAAAATATACCCAAAAGTTTTACATTTCCGCTGTGATAATAAGTATTCTTATATCATATCACATGTGTTATAAGCATCTTATGTTTTTACTTTTTTTGTCACTAGTTCTACATACTCTTCATTGGCAGTGATGTAAAATAAAATCGTAACCCTAGTATGATTTTGTTTGTTGGTCTTAGTAATATACTTCAAAAATATACCTATTGGTATGAATTTTCCCCATGCAATTTTATTCGGTTATAATTGTTGTGAATCTTAAAATTCTTTAGAGTTTCATAATATTGTGTATTTTAAAAGGTAAAAAGATATTAAAAAGTGAATAAAAATTATATTATTCAAATATTCTCTAAAATAATTTCAAAATCATTATCTGCTACTGAACATATTGTGTCATGTATGTTTTGTCCAAATTGCACAAGGTATATTTTTTCTTTTTTAAATAAATTGATATACTGATACATTTTATACATATATTATGATCATATACATCGTTGAGAATTTATACCTGTACGTATGACATCTTGATTCTCATTTTTCTCATTCCCTTGCCCTGCCTACAACCTCCAACTCCCCGTACACAAATCTGCTTCCTTTTTTTACTATTAAATTTTGTTTTCCTTCTTTGTTTTCCTTTACCCACCTTTTCCCTTTCACTTTTGCACATTTTCTTCCTGTTTCACATTATACGGATTTATTTTAATGTTTATTTCTGAGATTTTTGCATATTTAGCACTTAAATTTACAATTGTTCTGAGTGGTGTGAGATCCAGTGTCATACATTTTGGCATTCATTTGTGCCTTCAGGTTTTCATACTCAAGTAAAGGACACATGAGTGTCCTATTTATTTCACTTATGAGTATGTCCTCAAGGTACATCCAGTTGAGTATAATTGACTCAAATTTATCATTTTTATGCCTGAACAACACATTTTATAAAAATAAACTACATCTTCTTTATCCAGTCTTCCATTGATGGGCCTGCGGGCTGCTTCCAAGATTTAGGTAGTATGAACTGAGCTGCTATAAACAAGGGTGCATGTAAGTTGCTATGGTATGCATCTTTGAGATCTTTCATGTACATACCTAGCAAGGGAAGGGCCCTGTCAAACGGGACCTCTAGTCCTAGTTTTCTGAGGAATCTTCACACCGATCTCCACAGTGGTTGCACCAATCTACATTCCCACCAGCAATGGAGAAGTCTTCCCTTCCTCCCACCGTGCCAGCAGCATTAGTTGTTGCTTAATTTTGAGATAATAGCCATTCTTTGTGGAGTGAGATAGAAACTCAGTTTGTTTTCATGTGCATCTCTCAAAAAAAGCAGCAATGTTGGAAATACTACATATGTTTCTTAGCTGCCTTTACTTCTTCATCTGAAAAATGTCTGTTCATTTCAAAGCCACTGTGATATAAAACAGCATGGTTCTGGTAAAGAAATAGACCTGAGGATCAATGGAATAGACTAGAAGATCCAGGTAAAAAAAAACAATATACTAAGCCACCTCATCTTAAGAAGGAGCCAGACACCCTGGGTGGAAGAAAGACAGCCTCTTTATCAAGTGGTGCTGGAAAAAGTGGGTTTCAACTTGCTAAAGATCAAAAGGAGGGGCAAAGGAAGCTTCAGAGAGCTAAAGGGGAGAACAACCCCATCTGACATGGTAAGTGTTACACAGTTTCCTTTTGTAAGTGGATCCTACTCAAAGCAGTTAAGAATTAAATGGTCTTGGTCAAAATAGGAACACACTGAGTCATAGTGAGCTAGGAAAATAGCTGTCTCTCATCTTCTCCCAAACAGTCTCAGAGCTGTAACGTAGAGGAAGTGACAGACAGATACATACATACCATATCTTTTCTCTGGTATGAGAATCTGTAGATATTCTAGAATGTATGATAGATTTTGTGAAACAGGAAATATCCAAAGAGAAAGGGGTAGGGGAAAATAATGAGGGGAAAGGATAAGTATGATTTAAAAAAAAAAAGAACAAATCATATGTATATAGGGGGTGGGTGAGTTATAGTGTGAGTACGAATATGGGTAAAGAGGACATTAACTTGTGTCATATACTGGTACAAATCTCCAGCTGTTGGGTGTTGTCGTGAGGCGCACATAGAAAGTACCAATAAAGAATTCAATTTAAAAAAGAAGTTATTGACGCAGAGAGAAAAAAAAGAAAAGAAAAGAAAGAAGTGACGGACTGCTACTCCACATCTTCTTCCCACGGGAGCACTGGCTTCACGCTGCATCAAAACAAAAAGAAGACTGCGTTGCATTTGCAATGGCAGCATTTGACTGAATGCCTATGGAGAAGAGAGATACCGAAAGCGCGCCAATTCATGAATTCACGGAAGCAGTCTGAATCATCATTAGTGTTGCTAGAATTCTTCAGACACCGCGGTGGTGAGTTATTCTGCACAGTAAGGTCAGCAGAAGGCAGTGTATATATACTGCTTTATTTGTTTATAGCACAAGGATTTCCCTTTATTTCTGTTTACTTCTTTATATGCACTGAAAAGTGTGGCCTCGCATGTTTTCAGGCAACATAAAAGAGTATTGCACGAAAGCAAGCTCAGTTGTCAGTTACTGTATATAAGCCTTGTTGATATGCTGGAAAAACCAGTAAATGCACACAGCAAATAGAACTGGTTTTCAAGTATTCCAGCTTCTATATTTGTCAATTGTTTTGGTTCTGCTTGATTTCAGGTGAACTTTAAAATGTGAAATCAATTCTAGGATTAGAAAACTTCAGTGAAGTGAAAAAGATGCATTATTTCTTTCTCCCAGCTGACTCCCACTCACCCTCTTGTGTCTGTGTTCTTTTCACACGGGGATGCAGCTAGGAGAGAGAGGTTCATGAGTGGTTGTTGGGAGTAAGGCGTGTAAAGCTTCTGGATGATAAAAAGGTTACACTACAATTGTGGGAAATACATTAAGAGTCTCCTCATTGTTGATTACAGAATAAAAGTCATGTTTTACTTGTCAAGACATAAGTATAGATGATATCTATCTATGTCTTCACTTAAAACATCTAGTTAACTATTTCATGAACTAAATTGAACTATAGCAAATATTATTTCACAAATTTACTTTATGCACTTTTATATGCACATATTTTAATAGGACAGTGACTTCTGAGATTACCCTAGCTTTTCAATATCAAAAGAACAAATGAATAATTCTGTGTGATATATATCAAAATGAAAATTTGTAATACCCAGTTAAACACCACAACTTTTAAATGTACATGTTTCTAATTTTCTATTTCTTGACCTTATGGAATCAAATCTTACTTAGCCTTTCTTCATAAATTTGCTGTGTTACTCCTGAAAACTTTTACAGAATATTCTCTTAGAGAGAATAAATTAAGAAACTCTAAATACTGCTACAGAGAAAAACAGAGTATAGGAAGTATAGTAATGTTCTGTGAACATATTTCATTAAGTTTGAGTGAGTGTGCTTGTATGGGTGTGGGGTGAGATCAGATCATGGTTCTCCAAGAGCCAGTGCCCGACTCATATTTCCTCAGTGCTATAGATTTACAAAAACTATGCAATTTCCAAAGTCAAGAATTTTAATAATCCAATCTTTGTCTGTGAATTTTGTGTTAGCCAGAAATATATCACATGAAGAACTTTGTTGAGGAGGAATTGAATGCACCTACAAAGATTCTAGCCATGAGATGATGCAGCAATAGCCTTCAGTTCAAGATGCTGAATTCAGAGACACAAATGGATATGTAAGTAGTGGAAAATAATCAAGTTCCAAAGCCTTAGGAGCAGTAAAAATAAAGATCAGATTAATTCACAGCCAGAGAGAATTATGAAATCATGATTCAAGAGAGAATTTTCAAGAAAAAAAACAGGTAATAATTTAATGAGGAAAGGTAGTTTTTGACATTTGCAATCCTGAACGAGTTCTATGCACAATATTGACATTGGAGACACCTGTTCTATTCATTATAGAACGTCTTATAAATGTTATAGTGGCTTAATAATATAAAATTTGTGACTATGGAGAGCAAATAAAATATGAAAATAAAGAATGAATATAATGAATATGAATATAAATAAAATAAAATAAATATGAATATGAATAAATATGAAAATAAAAAATAAATATGAAAATAAAAACGTGGCTATAACTATGAAACAATCATATAACTATTGCATATAGGAATTTTTAAGCCACCATTTCAACTGAAAATATAATGTAAATGCTTTTACTTGATAAAAAGAAAATTGAATGAAAATAATAATTATATTTTTCTGGTTTTACACCAAACTAGTTTTGAGTAATTTAAAATTGCTATGATAAAAAATCAGCTTTCTTCAAGTATATCTGAGAACTAAAAAGTTGACTACTAGAAAAAATGTATCTTCTTCAAAGATTAAATGACAATTTCATTGTTAAACAACAAATGTATTTTTTGTTTTGCCAAACTGAACTTTTTACTGCACAATATTCATCAACATCTAACATTTCAGCTAAATTTTAAGTAGCTATCAGAGAATTCTAAGTAAAATCATTTTACTTGTATAAGAATTCACATTATAATTCATTTTAGCAAGTAATTCACCTAAAATTAGTTCATGAAATAGTGGAAGACATAACAATAATAAAAATACTTTGTGTATAAGCATTGAGTTATCAGCTCTGCTCAAAAGGACAAAACAGAATTTTATGAGGTTTTCATATGTGATGGTGAATTCTGGATCCTCTCAACTTATAGAATAAATTGCCAATATTGAAACAAATTGACAAACAAACAAAGGGGAAGGTAAGAAAGAAGAATTACTTCAACTATTTCTCATATTCTCTGGTTGGCATTAAATAGAGGAAAATAATTATGGAAAATCTCATTTAAAAATAATTTTGTGTATTGTTTGTACATTTACTATGGCTAAGATTTTATACCTACTAGCCAGTATTCTTGTGTATTTTCAAGGGAAAAGGACAGTCTTTTGTTCAAGAACAGCAAAAAATATCGTTGAGAGATACTCTGTAGTTTTACTAACAATAATCATAGGTAAATTTAGATGGTTTGTATATACATGCATCTCAACACCCATGAAACTAAAAGAAAAAGAATTGTGTTTGGCAAATTCATTTTATCCTTTATATGACTCATAATCTGATATGTTTCGCTCCTCCCAACTGAAAAAATACATGTGTAATGATGTATCGGATGGTTTCATTGATGGATTCCTTGCTGGATTCATTGTTTGAACATAATTTGTCTTTGTCAAAATTTCAAACCCAGAATCTCACTAACTTCATTGTCTGTATAATCCATCTGCTTCCTCGATGCTGCCTGAGTTAGTATAAGTTGCCTTAGGGAAAGCTAAAATGTGTAACTCTTTTCTTAAAAATTTACATTTTTTTTTGCTCATGAATTTCAATCTTATATAAATTATACTTACTTTCCAATTTGTGCAACTTTCAGATATATCAAAAATGTTTAAAGTATATATGTAAAGTATAACCACAGTGCCGAGCACAAAATCAAACACAAATATAGTGATCGTTCCATTGAAATTTTATAAATATTGGTCTATGTTAAACCTTTTGGTTGCATTTTGTTGCAAAGCATGACTGCATATAAATGAAGTTTATAGAATGAACATATATTCATAATAAAGTATCTTATTATTTTTAGGCTATCCTGATTTGTTAGCCATAGATTAGTTAATATCCATTGTTAAACTGAAGTCTTAGGTTTTCAGAAATGACCACAAAATGGACCATCAAAATTTTTAGTCTCTTTAAGATTGAATTTCATGAAAGTTCACTTAAAATGGGTTGTGTGTGAGACACCTTGGACTTTGGAGTGAAGTAACACATAATGTCATGTAATGGGCAACTTTTATCATTATTTCAGTTGCCTACAGTGCCACCAGACTAGAATCAGAAAATTACAGCCCATAATTTAATTTGTTAATTTGAGCTCCTACAGAGCTCAGACAATTTTAACCTCTACTTAAAAATCATCTGCATCAGAATGGGTACATTCTGCAAAGGAGAGATTAATGTCTTTGTTCTCAAAGTTAGCCAAAAGCAAATAAAAATTACTGAAGAAATCTAAATGTATGAATTGTGTTTTCTCAAAATGTTGCTATGAATTATTTAAATGTCCCTTTTATAAATTAAGTAAACTGTCTATGTGATATGCATATAAATTTTTATGAACTTGCAATTTATCAGAGCAGTCTAGTTCTAATTTTTCAAGACAAAGTACAGTTTCAGAAATATTAAAAATGAAGCAACCCTGCCAGGCGTGGTGGCTCATGCCTGTAATCCCAGCACTCGGGAGGCAGAGACAGGCAGATTGCTGAGCTCAAGGCTTGCCTGGGGTATATAGTGAGCTCAGAGCCAGCCTGAACTACAAAGTGAGACCCTGTCTCAAAAAATAAAGATATAAAAAATAAAAAATAAAGCAACCCCAAGAATAGATCTGTAACAGTTTTTGAACAAACGTGTTCCTTTTCTGTAGAAAAACACCAATGAAAGCTTAAAAGATAAAATTTCTTTTTCAATGTACTTTGTTAAAACTTTTGGAACTTTAAAAGCTTTTATAAACTAGTAAGTCTAATTTTTCTACTGTCAAAATATTAGCAAATTAATATTAACTAAACTTATTATAACATCTGTAATTTGATCTTTGTATATAACATTTCACATTTAACTGTTTATGTTGTGATGAGATCACACAACAGTGAATTGAAATTGAGATAAACAAAGTATGATATTTCCCTTAAGGCCAGCAGTAGAGGAAGAACAGGGAAGAAGGCAAATATGAAAGACATAAAGTAAAAGTAGGCAGAAAGTATGCATACCAGTTTCCAAGATGAATGCAATTCTTCTGTGATGAAAACATGCACTAATTTTTAAAAATAGAGGGAAAGCAGAAACTAAATAGAAAATTGAGAGAAAAAACTTAATGAGCTAAAGAGAGAGATGGTAGACAAAAAGGGTGGCATGCAAGACTTGAAGAATAAGTACTCAAATACCGTGTGTGGGGGAAAAGTTTTTCTCTGTATTTTGCCCAGACTGTAGGTTGTACAGAGGTGGTTGCAATGAAACCATCCTCTCTAATTCTTGTGCTTTGGGTTACTTCTTCCCAACTTACCACCACGCCCACTATGGCTACTAAACACATTGCCTTGTTTTCTGCTTCTCCTAACTTTGTCTTTTTGTAACTGATAAAGAGTGTTACAAGCGTAACTGATAAGAGTGTTATAAGGGTAAGAAAAATGAGCAGAAAATAGATCTAGAGTTGAGGAGTTAGATCTAGAAGTAGGTTTCTGGTGAGACAGGTTAGACTAGAGAACAGAAAGCACAACAGGACAGAGTTCTCCTCAGGGATTAAGCTGGCATGCGCATGAAAAAAATCACCCAGGACAAAGGACCAAAACACTGAAGGAATCAGAGGAGATTATACCTAGTTTTCCTAAAGCCAGAAGCCATGGCTATTTTCCCTAGCAAGACTTGGACTTTCCTCATGTTCATGAGATGTAGGGCAAAATACATACTTGGGACCTGCCTCCATGGTAGGAAATAATTAGTCCTACAATGAGAACTGTTCTGGTCTTATCTAGTAGTCTTTATTAGATAATACCTAATGATGAACGTAAAATAACCCAAGTAAATTAACCCAAGTAAAATAACTCCCTCCCTGTACATAGCTCATTAGTGTTTCTTTTTAATTTGAATCTTTATTGGTGCATTATATACACACATCGTAAACATGCTCAACATTGAAAATTTGTACCAGTATAAGACATGACTTAATTCTCACTTTTCCCCTGCCCCTACCTACCCTCCAACTCCCAGCATCGTGTACATAAGCTTTGTTTCCTTTATTTTTTACCATCACACTTTTTTCTTTCCCCTCATTACTTACTCCTAAAACCCATTTCCCTTTGAAATATTTACTATTTTGCAATATCTATCATGCATTCTGGAACTCATCAGTGTTTACAGGGATAAAAAGTAACCAGGACCCCAGAAGATAAGTTTTACAAAATTTTCTATTGAACATAATCTGACATTGAACAGAAAAAAGCAGACTGAAATTAATTCAAAGCTCATACAGATGTATGAATTAATAAAGTAGAATAAAATAGATACTGTATCTCAATATATATTCCTAAGAAAGTACATGAGATATATAAAACCGAAATATATTTCCAGACACTAAATTTGCATCATCTAAGGAGAAAAATATGATGTTTGCAATGTCTAAGAAGAAAAGTATGCTTGATGGAATTTTGAGATTAACTAGAAAGCAGAATAAGTGAGAGTATGTGGAGTTATGGCAATAGTAACTGCACAAACGGAAAATAAAAACACTAAATGGAACAACAACAGAAACACAGCACTAGTAGTAGTCCAAATGATAGTTTCAGTGGCCTAATATTGTATGTAAATAGTGTGGATGAGAATTAGAATTGTCCAAAAATTTCAAATTTAAACTTGTCAAACTTAAAACTTCATCTCAGTTGGAAGACATTGCTCAAAGAATTAATGCACAAGTCCTTCACTCAGAGAAAAATCTGATGAAGAACATTTATTGACTATATGTGAAGACTTTGGAATATCTCCTAGGGAAAAAAAATACAGTAACTATTGCTTATCTTCTGGAATAGCTAAAATGGAATGTACTCTGTGGAGATAGAAGTACTGGAAATCTCATAGACCACAGGTTAAAATGAAAAATTACCTGATCACTCTGTACAGCAATTTGTGAGTTGCTTACACAGATAGTACACACCTACATTATGACCCAGCTTCTGACTCCAGGATATTTGTCAGAGCCACAAAAGCATGTGGTGCTGCAAAGGATCCTTTTAGCTGCCTTTCTTTCAACAGGGAACGTGGGAAACTAATAGACCATGCACTTATTCCCAGTGAGAAAAGAAATGATTTTTGAGACATTAACAATGCAGAAAAATCTCAGAATAATCAGAGTCTGTGCAAATAAGCCTCAGTTCCAAAGAATGCTTAATGTGTGATTCAACATTTTAGAAGATGAAAAATATTTCATAGTAACAAAAGCAGATGGGGAGTTAATGTGGGTGTGGGATGGAGAAAATATAAAGGGGGATAAGGAAATCATTAAGAATATATACCTTATTTACCCCTAAACCCATTTCCCTTTGAATATTTACTATTTCACAATATCGATCATGCATTCTAGAACACATTTACAACTTCAGTTTCTCATAAAAGAGAAAAGATATGATATTTATACATCTGTGACCTATTTCACTTATGAGTATGTCCTGAAGGTACATCCATTTGAGTATAAATGATTCAATCACATCACGAAGAAAGAAACAAATTGTTGGTTAAAAAAAAAAAAAAGGAAACAAAGCTTGTGTATACGGAGATGGGGGCTGGTAGGGTGGGGAAAAGGGAAAAATGATAATTAAGTTGTGTTATATACTAGTACAAACCCTGAATGTGAAGTGCAATTGTGATGTGTATATATAATGTACCAATAAAATCTACCAATAAAAAGTACCAATAAAAAATTAAATTAAAAAAAAGAATTCTTTTAGGCCAGTCTGGCAAGAATAAAAAAAAAAAAATATATATATATATATATATAAATATATATCACTATTTAATGTACATAAAGATAATAAATAGTGCAATTTATTATACATTAATTATATCTTAATAAAGTTACATTAAAGATAGTGAAACTAAGTTCACTATAATTGGTACAGTAAATGTAAGACATATAATTCTCATAGTACCAAAGTGTACCAAGAACACAAAAATAAATACAAATCATGTATTATTCTTTATAAGAAACAGAATAAATTAAAATTTAAAGAAAGAGGGAATTAAGTGTTAAAATATAAAAACTATCAAGATAAATTAAATTCAAAAGCACTCATTCATGCCTACAAATCTTGTCAGAACTCAACCCTTACTGATCTGGTATCTGTCATTTTTCATACTAGAAAATCATTCCAACCTTACCCTATTTTTACTTGAGAAAGGGGCAACAAATCATTTTTGTCTCAGAAGGTCAGAGAAAGGTTTTGCAATGAAAAGAGGTCTGAAATAAGTGTTTTAAAACAAAGGGTGGGGGGCCGGGGAATTAGGTCAAGTGGTATCATGCCTACCTTGGAAGCAGAAAGGCCCGAGTTCAGTCTCTGGAAACCCACCCCCCAAAAAAGGGGTGGGGGCTGGGCATGGCAGCTCACATCTGTAATTCCAGCAGTTGGGAGGTCCAGGCAGGAGGATTGCTGTGAGTTAAAGGCTTGCCTGGGCTACATAGTGAGTTCAGGGCCAAGTCTGAGCTATACGGCAAGACCTTATCTCAAAAGCAAAGAAAGAAAAAGGAAAAGGAGAAAGGGACTAGAATTAAGAAAAAATTGTCTGAAGTTTTAGTAAAATTAAGGACAACGTTAAAATCATTTGGGTCAAAAGGAATTGGAAAGAAATGGATCCACATGTTTTTCAGTCATTCATTACTTTAAAAAACAATTCTCATGACTGCAGAAGTTTTAGTACTTACAGCTCCATCATGCAACTTAGTAAGAGTTCAGTGGCTCGTATTAATGATGTGAAAATCTAATCCAACTGGCCAAATCCAATGAGTCACTTTTTGTTATAGAAATGGCCCCCCCAAAAGAAATAAGCAAGAATTCAGGAAATATGGCATTAGAAACTCTTGACAAGTGCCATTTAATTTTCATTATCTTTGCACTTGATGAAATATTGCTAAATGGCTTTAACTCCATTTAATATCAGTAATTCTTAGTCTAAACTTTTACATTTAGTTTCTTGCTATCGAATATTTTAGGGCATGTGCTGAGACTTTATTTCAGAAAATAACCCAGCTTTCCATTTAATGAACAGAAAGTCGATCATCTTGGCACAAAATTCCCTGTACTATACTCTGTGTCTGTCATTAAATATAGGCTGGTTCTTCTTAGCCTACTATGGATAAAAATAATTTCCCTACTTTATAGAGCTGATTGGGAGGGTCATCCTCTCCTCTCAGTGCTAGTCAGTGTTCAAACCAAAACAGCAAAGCCGAACCTAAAGCAAAACAAAGTGTAATCTGTACTAGAAGTGCCATTAAAAATGTAAGTGGCATAATTCAAATTGGTCAGTAACGACAAAAGAGAAATGCAAAAAGGGTGTCTTTAAAACTATTCTAATTACTTTGTCAACTGCTTAAAGTATAATGTCAAGGTAACATGCAAACTGTCCCCAGTGCAGTGTACTGCTGTGTGCCCTATGGGAGTTTCCATTACTAGGTTGCTTCATGATCCTGGTAGTAATGAAAAGCTTTTTCAAGCTGCATTTTAAAAATTGTTAAAGAAGGGGCTGGGGATTTAGCTCAGGTGGGACCGCACCAACCTTGGACATACAGGGGCCTAAGTTTGATCCCCAGTACCACACACACACACACACACACACACACACAGACACACACACACAAAGAGTAAAGTAGATCACTCAAAAGAACTGTTCAGATGAGGTGAAAACAAACATAGAAGTTCCATAGAAAAGAATACTGAAATAGTGTTCATGTTATTCAGTGTTTTGTTCATTTTTATGATTTATCTTGGAACTGTTCTGGCGATTCAGAGAACAAAATCACAGGCTGGATAAAAATGAGATGCAAGAGAACTCTATAATTTGATCTTCAGCTGAAAAAAATGAATACTGTATTGACCTACACACCCATTTA
>PVIC010004521.1:0-26611 GCA_004025085.1 Thryonomys swinderianus
GTCTTTCACATTGCATCCTGCTTCCTCAGTCACTCCAGTGAGTCTTACGTTATTCTTCTTTGAGTCATCTAGGAGCTGTTGCATTGATTTCTTATGGCCCCTTGTCATTTTCTATAAATTATTCTTTTCCTGTTCATTTACTATGATTCTGCCCTCTCAGTCTGAAATTGGTTCTCAGCATCACTCATCCTACTTTGCAAACTTTGTTCTTGTTTTTGATTACCTGGAACTCTGCTTGAAGCTGTTTAAAAGTTCCATTGCTTTTGTTATCTCAGATTCTATCATGTCCCTGATCTCATCTTTAATCCTCTTTCACTGTGGACAACATCTCTATTTTCATCTCAGAGATCAGTTCTAATTTTCATTTTAGTAGATTTGTTTTTGATATCATTTCAGAGAGTCCTGATGATTGAGTTTCAGTTTGTTCCATTTCCATTTTCCCTGAATACCATTGTGGTTATGATCTTGAATCTGGGTTCTTGATTTTTTTTTTCATTTCTATTGCTACCAAGCACTGACAGTCACTGCATGACCTAAGCACTGCTTACTCAGACTCACCCAAACAGGAATGGAAGTCTCAAGGTCTTCTGGTCAGGTCCCAGTGGCAGGAAGCCTGCTGACCAGCATCAGAAGTCACTACACAACATAGGTTCACCCAAAGAGGAATGGAGGTCCGGTGGGCTTCTGGTCTGGATCCAATGGCAGAAAGGATGCTGTCTCACAGTAGAAATCATTGTGATCTCCACATTGCTTAACCAGACTCCTTCACAGGGGAATGATCCCACAGGCCTCTGGCCTGGATCCAATGAGAGGAAGGCTTAAAGGCCATTTCTTGACTTTTGTGTTCTTAATTTATCTTATGAATGTGTGATCTGTTTCTCTACCACATGAAAAGTCATCAGTCAGCCTGTTTCTTCTGTGTGTCTCTGAGCTTTTCTAGGGTAAAATGTGGCATCTCTACTTCTAAAATCCTTAGCACTTAGTCTAGGCCTAGAATATAGGACTTAATAAATAATAACTTCATGCAATGGTTTCCATCTTTCTTCTTTCCTCACAGTCCTATTCATTTTCATCATATTGTTGATGGCCATTAAATTTATGATGTCAGTTGGTTAATGACTGGCACTTCATTAGGTATAAAAGACTAAATAATTAGAAAAGTACCCTTTATCTAGTGGTTCCCTTCAAAGAAAAAAAAAACTAAGGTTATATATTTTTGAATACAGGCATGGGATTCAGAATAAATGAGGACTGGAGAGAGTGTATATCAAGTCCCACAGTGATAGAGCCCTGTGGGATCTACTAGGACCTCAAGCCATGCAATCACTTTCAAGATTGCATCATGATATAGATACCTTGAAGAATTTTTTGAATGAAACATTGTGTTGGCAAATATACTGATTAGATTCCTACTGTGCATTTTTCTTCTCAAATGTCAAATCTATTTGGCCGTCTGGTTTACATCTGCACCCCAACTGTTGATGGTTGTGGAATTTAGTAAGTCTGATATGAAAACATCTAACATCATTGTGTTATCTCTGTTATGTCTGCAGAGAATTTGAATTCATTCTGTTCTCCATTCTTTTAGATCTTTAGTTTCTTGCTAACCCAACAATAATAATCATGGTGGTAAACCAATGATTCTTGCAAATACAAAATAATGTGGCTTTGAGTAAAAGATGATGAAGGGATACTCAGAAAGCCAAAACCTGTTTCACTAAACTTACAAATTCTGAGAAACTCCTGCTTCAAGTGCTTTGTTAAACTCTGAAACAGCTTAACAAACTAAAATTATCTAGGTCACTGGAAAACAAAAATCATGTCTTCCTATCAGTGGAATTTTATAAAACTTAATTAACTCACTTATGACCCTCATGGGAAAAGTTATTCTTGGGATTTTTCTACATCATTAAGAAACCTATTACTGTGTGTACCTGATTTCATGTTTAGGCTATGTTAAATGGAACAGAACTTCTACTTTTCAGGAAGTTACATTTCAAGACTGACTACACTGAAGCAGACAGACATCAGGTACAAATACACAATGTATCTAAATTTGTCCTGTCTTGAAATGTATTAGTTACCTAAGTACACACAAAAGACACTTCAGTCGAAACTGAGGATCTATGTGAACAGCAGAGAAACACATGAGAAATCATAGATACATGTTTAGAGGGAATGTCATTGACAGGAAAACAGCAAGTGATATAGTTCTTATTTTATGTTCTGAGATACAAGTATAAAGTCAGCAGGGCAATTCTTCAGCCTTATTCTGGGAGTGCCAAACTCACTCTGATATTTCATTTTTATTCCAAACTGTCATCTAGATTTCCCACAGAATGAATAAAGCTTCATCCAATAAAAATGGTGAATCTGTTGTGTTAGGTCCTATAATATTAGACATATTTTTGACCATTGCATATTCTTTTAATCAAAGGATAAAAAATAGCAGAATAGGAGTAATATAGTTTGATTCTGACTAGCTGTGCTATAAATCTCATTAGAAAAAGTTATTTTTAAACTAGTTAATTGAAGAGTTGGTGGGCAAAACACTGGCATATACTTAACCTATATTTCTAGAGTTGTAAATACATGGTAGGGGATTATAAAGGAATATTTATTTCTGAAATCTGTAGATAAAAGAGAGATACACAATTCAACTCCTTTAAATTATGAAGATAAGAAATTCAAACAGTTCAATATTAACAATAAGAGCGCATAGTTGACCATATATTTTTTTAATCCTTAGAAATTTTATTTTTATCTGCCAATGTATCTTTTTATTATGATTTTTAAATTTTTTGCACTATTTTGTGATAATGAAAAGCAAAATAAGGCTATAAGCATGTTTTCTCATACTTACAGGAAGCATCTCTCTTCAGAAAACAAAACTCTAATATCTTACCTAATGGCCTTAATTCTTATAATCAAAAAACAAAGTGTCAGCCAAACTACAAAGTCAGAACAATAAAGATATTAGAGAAATATTGTTAGGTGCTCTAGATAGTGTATGTATGGAGTTTTTCCAAGCAGACTGCTTTGACAGCACATCTGGTTGGAAAACAAATAGAGGGGGAAAAATGTGAAGATAAGCAGTAGTTTGAAGAAGAATTAGCCATCATTGTAATGAACAGTATTTATGGGACCAGCTCTGAACTCCAAGCACCTGTTGACCACTGTGGTCAACACAGCTGGCCCAGATGTGGAGCCAACTCTCAGGGACTCAGGCTTCCCAGAGAGAAGATAGCATCAGTAAGTGAGATTGTATGGATATCCCTCTTCTGTACTGAAAACTTTGATCCTTATAAGAGATAGAAAAGTTTCAATGAATTCTTTTAGGATTAGATAAGAGGAGCATATAACACCAGTTTGCCATGACTAATTGTGATGTCATTCAGCACTCATCATAGTTATGTTATCATATTTAGCTACATAATCTAATTATGAAATTTCAGAAAATTATTCCAAAATACATTTCAGAAATTCATTTCTTCTTTTGTTCCAGATTTTTAAAATATTTTTTCTTCTTTAGTCATATCTTTAAACAGATTACATGATGAAAAGATAAAGCAGATCCTCACACCTCCATGAGACTATGACAGCCTTGGCCAGCAGGAGCTTTGAAGGAAAGTGTTATCTTCAAGACCTGACTGTGCAACCTAAGGACTCTGATGAGGCTGAGGGGATCTGTCGACCTGGAGAGCAAAACTTAAAAAGACATCAAAACTGGGCCAGAGATTTAGCTCAGCGGTTCTGGCGCCTGCCTTGCAAGCACAAGGTCCTGAGTTCGATCCCGGTAACCACATACAATGCTGGGCGTGGTGACACGCCCACTAGCAGTCAATACCACATACCACAGTGCCAGGCATGGTGGCTCACGCCTATAATGCCAGCACTCGGGAGGCAGACAGGATTGTTGAGTTCGAGGCTTGCTGGGCTAGAGTGAGCTCAGAGCCAGCCTGAACTACAAAGTGAGACCCTGTCTCAAAAAAAAAAAAACATCAAAACTATTAGTAATAAAAGTAAATTTCAATGTAATATACTAACCAGCGTTTAAAGAACAAACCATGATGAACAAAATACCAAATTTTAAAGAAAAGATCCCATTGCTTGAGTTCTGGTTGTATCTAAATTGGTCAAACAACTGTATTTCTAACCAGCTTGTAATTCTTTTTTTTTAAATTGAATTCTTTATTGGTACAATTTATATACATCTCAATATCACATATAACATTGGGGAATTTGTACCAGTATAACACGAGTTAATTCCAATTTTTACCCATATCCCTACCCACCCCAGCTTGTAATTCTTGTGTCTTCATGGCCATTGTGTCCCCTCAATGCCAGGGGCATAAATATTGACAGTAGTGGGACTACAGATTGAGCAGTGAATAACTTTTTGACTGGCTTGGTCCATGTGGTACTTGAATATCAAGATCCCTAAGGCTAGGTTATAACTAGAATTTTTGCTCTCTAGGTTTTGGTGCCTGAGATGCCCACAACCAAGGTGCCCTGGGGCCTGAGCTGGTCTTTCTGCTTCTAAGAGTACAGCTTGAATGCTGTGTGTCCTAAACGGAGAAGTACTGTGTCTTCATATGGCAGAAGTGTGGAGAGAGAAAACACCTCCTTCCACAGTCTCTCTCCTCTTTTCTAGGCAGGGCTGAATCTTGAACCTATAGCCTCAAGCTTGCTAAGCAAGCACTGTACCACTGAGTCCAACTCTAGCCTAATCACTTCCCCTGAACATTGTTACACTGGGAACTAAATTTCTTTTTCTTGTTTTTTTTTTTAATTTTATGTTACTATAAGTTGGCTTTCATAATGATTTTAAAATGACTTTTGGAAGGTACAAAAACACTAAAATGTATCAATGACTAAAATATTTCTCAGCTTTAACCAGGTAGATAGTGAATACTAATGAAATACACCAGGTTGAACATAGGTGGACTGAAGGGAAACTAAATTTGTATAATCGACCATATGCTAAGTGTCAGGACTAGAACAGGTATATCTTATATATTAGCTACTATATTGACCATTAAAATGCAAGGCTCCATCAAGTTGTAAGCTCACGGAGTTTTAGAAATATGCATTAATATTTGAATAAGAAGATTTTTTTTTCTTTAAAGAAAAGGGAAAGACAAGGAAAACAAATAGAATTAAAGCCTCTGCATCAGGCCCTCCACCAGCCTATCTCTTGCAGACCAGGTTATGTAAGATTGTATTACATATCAGGCAGGAGTAGAATACCTATCATGCACTGGATGTGATGATAAGACAAAAAGTGGGTCAATATATTGCAAGAATACCTCTTTCAACCAGCAATTTGTCCATCCCCTTACAATCTGTGAGCTACACAAAAGATTCTGGTATTTTGGATTTTATTTTATAGTTCTTATTCCAGATTCTCCAATTAGTTTTTCATTAAATTTACTTTTTATAGTTCAGATTTTCTTTATATATGCTGTGTATGACTCATTTACCCAAGGTTCTGAGCATTCTTGCTTTGAAATGTTGTGATTTAAATACTTTTACGCTATGTTAACTTTGAGCAAGTTATAACTTCAATTTATTCCAGATTGTTATGAGGAGTATAAATAACATTTGAAAGAACTTTGCATAGTATTTAAAAGACACTAGATACTAAATAAAATTAGGCTATGGCTAATAAGAATATAAAAGTTGAGAGGGGTCAGAGAATAATAGTATTCTCTCACCCTTTCTCAGCCCTAGACATTTCCCAGGTCTAGACATTGCCTAGGGTAGCTTCATCCACCTCTCCTTTTGCTTGTTCAGTGGAACTAGACAGTGACATGCAGGATTTTGTCAGAATACCCTTTATAAAATATAGAACTATAGATGTCTAAAGACCCCAGAATCTCTCAGGAATTTTTTATTTATAGGATACAGAAAATTTTGAAAATTAGTAGTATCTTCCCAAGTGAGGAAACAAATCTCTTCCTCAGCAGTGGCTGGTTACCCAGGGGGGAAAAAACAGCAAAAATGAAACAAAACATCCTGTGTATAACTTAGCTTCTATTTATTCATTTCTTTATGGTATCTGTTCTCTCTCAAATAAACTCCTCAGGCCAGTCATACCCTGCTACACCATAAAGGCAAAAACAATCATCTTTAGCAATCTACAACATGTGGTTTCCTTTCTTCCCATAGCACAAGGGCAGATAGAAATTTCCAAATGGCAAGCCACGCACTGAATAATCAAGAACATTTTTGGCTCTAAGATTCTTGCAAAGTAGCATATGCACCAGCAAGAGGCTGCCAGATGACTTATGCTGAAAAACCTGCAGGGGGAGCCTGCTCCCTTAACTATTGGCCTCAATATCAGCCCTTGGGAACAATCTCAGGAATACACTTCTGCTCTTGCGGGTCCCATCTTCTTTACTAGGAAAATAGTACATGAATTAATAATGCTAAGTGAAATAAACTGGACACTAAGTGTCATATATATGTATGTATATGTACATATTTATGTATATATGTATATATATATATATGATTTCTTTTATATGAGACCCAAAATATAAATAACTTAAAGTGCAAATCAAAAGAGATATTATAGTAAATAAGCAGACGTATGTGTGGATATGCAAAATAAATCTGGGGTTGCAAGAGATGGGGGGAGGGAGGGAGAGACAGGGAAGTAAAATGGCTTAAGATAAAGTACATATATGTGTCAGTACTCAGTGATGAATATACTCACTGCGTATGGGAAATATAAACTAAAAAAGTTTTAAAGGAAACTTAAAGGAAAAGTAGCACATGATCATAGTGTTGTAAAAACACACATACATAAGTTCAGGGCTGAGATTTTAGCAGGCTGTGCTTCTTTGCAGGCAATTTTATGGTATTATCCTAATGTAAAGCTGATGAAAATTCTAGCCACAATCATCTGCATAGCTGTGTCTTACATGAAAGTACTCCTAAATTCTGAAATTATCTGCATAATTAAACTTAGAAGTATGTCCAGGTTTGAATTTACTCACTCACCTGGCTTCCACTTTTTCTACTCTGAATGTATCTCATTATTTAAATGAGGGATTCCAAGTCATAAATATTTGCTTCCGCTATTTTGTAACTTTTCAACTTTCAAGTGCATTCTGGCTCACTTTCTATTCTTTACCTGTCTCCATCCCCTGTGCACAGTATTTCCTCTATGGTTCTGTTAGCTCAGTGGTTCTGAGCCCTCACTGACTGAGCACCTTTAAGAAATCCCCATCCAGGACTATTTCAGAGGGTTGTAGAGTTTGCGGAAGAGGACCTTGTGCATCAGAAATTTCAAAGCAGCTCAACTGAGAGTATTGAGTGATGGTGACAAGGTATGAGGACTTGGCACTTCCTCTACCTTTCTGCTCCTCTAGAGTCCTCATTTTACTGAGAAGTTGGTCTGTACATTTATTGCCACTGACCACAGAGAGCTTGTTCATGGAAATACTGGGCAAGGTGAGAATAATGACAGCTTTTCTCCACAGATCAGGACAAGATATTAAGTAAAGGGCCCAAGTACACCAAATAGAATCATCTCCAAGATTCAGACTGACATTTGAGGTTACTGGCAGAATACATATAAGGATATAAGGATATAAAGGTGAGGACCACGATGAGGATGAGGGAAGAGATGCCCAGGACAAAATTCCATGAGGCATACATACAGGTGCCAACCCTTCACCCATAAGACACTATTTGCATCTTTATCTTATCCTAGTCCTGGCTCTGAAGGCTATATTCTTTCTCTCAAGAAATTCTAGCCAGAAAGGGTGACTATAATTTTCCAGTTCATGTGAAGATGTAATAAGCAAAATTTATGACTCTCCTCGCTATGAGTCAACATTAAAATTACGGTGATCTCTTGATATGCCATTAGCCCCCTTCCCTGCCCACAAACCCCACCCCACAAACACATCTCCCAGAAGATAGTAAGAGGAAGGTCTAGCCAGAAGAGCAGCCAGCTTCTATTGATATTTGGTGAGGATGACAGTACTTTTAGTTGAAAGTCAAATCCAATGATTTTTTTTCTCTAGTTGCATACTAAGTGTCTCTTCCTTTGAGTTCATCATTCTTCCTATCCATTTTTCAGTTAATGCTCATGTGACACATACTAAAGAGCTGACCCAACTAAATATATGATAACTGGCCATTTTTTCCTTATCAGGAGAATGATGACTCTAAGGTAAATATTATCTCCCATGATTGTCACACAAGCAATTGTACATCATTTAAAGCAGACTCAAGCTAGGTGCAGACTATAGGCTTCACTTCTCTCCAATCCAAATCCATGATGATGGCCAGAAGTTCTCTTGCCACATTAGAGTCAAGCTTGGCAGAATGCTGAGGAACTCCAGCACTACAAAGGTGTCTGATAAGAGGTTTTCCTCTAGAACTCCTACCATCCTCCTGCCAGTGTCTCATTTCTGGTTGTCCCCTAGAAATGAAGCTCCTCTTTATGCAGGAGAGTAGCCACACCAGAGTAAGTTTTCTCTGGTCCTTAGCATTCCTGTTGAAAGTAATGACAAGGGTGAAAGACTAAGAAGTAGCTATCCTGTTCATAGAAATCATACAGGAATCTATATATGAGGCAGCTTCATATAGGAGCTAGATAAGTCCAACTGCTTCATCTGCAATCTTAATTTTTGCTAAGGATACTTACAATCAATTTAATCATAACCAACAATATCTAATTGTTCATTTGTCCAATTATTTTAGTTCCGTTCTGGAATGAGGTGGAATATGGTTACCAAGAATAAAAGGAAAGTGATAAACAGAGCCCAGAGAAACTCTACTCCACCCACCCCCTCCTGCCAGGGACAGCTGAGGGACTGTGCCAGCCTTCCCAGTAAAGGAGCCTGCTGAGTTGACCCGCAGCCCCTGCATCCTCTCAAGAGAAGAGCTGAGCTGTAGCGTCCACTGCACTCCACTCAAAATCCAGGCACTCAGCAGGCTGCGATTTTAGGATGAAAATGTGCACATTCTATTTTGCCCCATGGTGCAAGGAAATATTAATAAATGGAAGACTTTTGGTACTTTATCATTTTGTGACTAAGCTAATTTTTTAGTTCTTTGAGACAGAGTTTCCTGTGTAGTTCAGGCTGGCCCTGCGCTCACTAGGTAACCCAGGCAAGCCTCAAACTCACAGCAATCCTCCTGCCTCTGCTTCCCAAATGCTGGGATTGCAGGTGTGGAGTCACCATGCCCAATAATGGGGTGTATGGTACTGATTATTGGTAGGCATGAGTCACCATGCCCAGCATTATGGTGTGTGGTTAAAGGGGATTAAACTCGGGACCTTGTGCTTGGGAGACAGACAACAGAAGCACTGAGCTAAATCTCTAGCCCTATATCTTTTTAAAGACATTTTGAAGAAGGCAATGAGAAAAACAGAGATGTGGATAAGCAATTAATTATTTTAGAAAATGAAATAAACAAAGAGAAACTAACTATAAAAACTAAGGGCACAGGCTGCTGTTCTTCAGCTCTCTGAATGATAAAACAAGTATAAATGCTGCTTTTATTTTGAATATTTCTGTATTGAACATCACAAGAGAAGAACTTTGAAGAAAAAATAATTTGCAAAGATGGGAGTATCTATACTCAAAATGTATTCAGTTTGAAGTTTATACTTACAGCTTTCCCGACCCTTTCTCTTTCTTATACCTGGGGGTGAGTGTCTTAAACACGAAATAGCTCATCTGGCCTGACTATTGGCAAACTCAAAAGGCAGCTATGCAAGATGCAAAAAAATATAAATTTTTAAATTAGGCAAGCTGTGTCGCCATTTAACTAAGATTTTTTGTAATATAACATGATCTAAGAGACTCAGAAGCATTTAACCTATGCACTGTATTTCTTTTTTTAATTAAAACTTTTTATTGCTACATTTTTGATATCCATAATGACCACTTTACCAGTCAAAATGTTTTCACGTTGATCTTGAATACTTCTCACTCCTTTACATCTGGCTCATCACTTATCAGGTTCTATATCTCCCTGTATATATTTCTCTCACTTTTTTTCTGATCTCCTTTGCATGGATGCTTAGAATGGCAGAGAAACTCTGCCTGTGTACTCATACAATGAGATTTTTCTCTATGTAACAGCATTCTCAATTAGTAAATGGACTAGGTAGGTTGTGTTTGAGTAAAGTTTCATACAGGCTTTGATCTATCTGTGAGTATCACTCAAATGTACCTCATAGTGGCCCTAGCACAGGAGTATAACACATACTGCATAAGAACTTAACCTTGCATCCATTAGTGACTCCCCATATTGAGGAAACTAAAAATACAACATAAATACTAACTATCCAAATGTAATACCTACCCCTTCTCCATCACCTGACTCATTTTTTCTTTCTTCTAAACAATGCTTCCTCACCTAGCTTTCCATTTTCTGCAGACCAGTTCTTTTGCTGCTTTCTGCATGTCCCTATTTGTCTTTTGTGACTTTACTTCCCTTGGCAAGACACTACCAACCATCACAAGTACCTGGCCCTGCTCCTCAAGTGAAAATTTGACAGTCCTAAGCCTCAGGAGACACTCTCTTTTGATCATCCCTGCAAATTTTAGTAATTGTTGTTTCTCTCAGACCCTTCAGGATACTAGTACTTGTCTGCTAGTACTGTGTCAGAATATCCTTCCTCCCTTAAAAGTCTTAGGGCTATATGTGGTTTGCTTTCCCCTAGTGGGAGGACATAGCAACAGGATTTCTATTTATTTATTTGATATATCCTGGGAAACAAGAGGAGTGAAAAACTGAATCTAAGGCTGGAGATTTAGCTCAGTGGTTCCAGCGCCTACCTTGCAAGCACAAAGTCCTTGGCTTGATCCCCAGTAACCACATATAACAATTCTGGGCATAGTGACTCACGCCCACCAGCAATCAGTACCACATAACACAGTGCCATGTGTGATGGCTCACACCTGTAATCCCAGCACTCAGGAGGCATAGGCAGGAGGATTGCTGAGTTCGAGGCTTGCCTGGGCTACATAGTAAGCTCAGGGTCAGCCAGAACTACAAAGCAAGACCCTGTCTCAAAAAGAAATCTAAATATCTAAATACTAACATGTCCATGGTTAAACCAGTTACCACTAAAGATTTAGAAGTCAATTTGACTGGGAACTCTGGGTCATAGCATAGTACACATTGTAGTTATCTCAAATTAAACTCAAGAAAGCCAGGATATTTAGCTACTAAATCCCATCTGTTATCACTATGAATTCCTTCTAGCTTTGCTTTTTGATGTACTGAGTATGTTCTTACAATCCCAATGAATCCTCAAGCAAAGAGCTTGTACCTAGAAATACTGTTCAGTGCGTACAAGACAATGTTTTAGATGTACCAGGTACCGACAGCATCTGGAAAAAAGAGATTTTAATGTTCTTTCCACTGGTTCAGAGAAGGCACTGCCTACGGTAGTTAAGAATTTACTTGACATCATTCTTGTTTGACACGATGTACTCAATATGTACTTTGTGCTTAGCACTAATTGTTAGAGATAAAGAGATGAGGAACATACTCTGGCTTTGAGGCACTTTAAATCTACCAGAACAATGGAATCTATAGACTATCTCTTGATATTTTTCTAGTGCCATGAAAACAGATAAATGCCACATCTTTTTCTGGCTCTTTTCAGATCCTGAGTAAACTTTCAAACACATAGAATATTTCTTTCCCTACTGTCTGCCTCTGCAGCCCCCACACATATTCTAATCTCACTTGGATTAGCATTCTCATGACTCCAATTTCAGTGACCTACTGCATCTTCCAAGGCCTATTGTCCCCCAACCTCGAGATATAATCTTGTCTTAAAAATTTTCTTCTAACCCTACATGGTCTCAATTATTTTATTTATCTTAGTGAACCATACTTCTATCTTATTTATCTGTATTTTCCATGAAAATGTAAATTTCAGAAAATATAATTTGTCCACTTCTGTTTCCTGGATTTCTAGCATTCTGCCATGCATGGAATGGGTATTTAATATCTGATTAGTAGTTAGTTTTTTTCGCAGAACACATGCTCATTCACATACACACACACACACACACACACACACACACGCAGCAGCAGCAGCTAGTTAGGACTGCATTCAGTGCCACTAACTGTGTTTTGTTTGTCTTCAAGGTAAACCAAAAATTCCCATGACTCCAGAAAAGAAAACCATAGATGTCTTAGGAATTGTGTCACCCCCAAATCCTTTGAAAATCTATACTATTACATGCCAAGTCGTGCCAAGATTACCCACCTAGAATGTTCTTGTACCTTAGTTCTTGACTAATTAATTGATGATGGAGGTGGAAGGAACCTGAGGTGATTCTAGAAACCCAATGGGGAATTTTACTTTGACTTTAGGCTCTCAGAAGGTGTGATCTGAACACATAGTCCTTAAGTTTCCTAGAAAAATAAGTTCAGCTGTTTAAACTTCTCCCTTAATAAAAAAAAAAGTGAGAAAAGTAGGACAGAAAGCAGTATGAATCCTAGTGTAAGAATGAGGATTTTGTTCAGCTGACATTTAATTTGTTGTAATCCATTTCTTCCACCAACTTTCCAATTATTTTTATTCCAAAGTGACAAGAATAAATGCACCCTGCTGTACTTCCCCAAACTCTGGCTATTTCTTTGGCAGCAGGAGGGAGGGCAAAAGAAAAACGAAAGTAAACTAGTACCCTCTGTCTTCTTGGTAGTTCCAAGACTCCTGTCACTGAGATCTGGACGCTCTGTGTCTCGCTCCTGCTCTTGTTGATTGTAATCCTGAGCAAATTTTATCACATCTTGTAGTCAGTTTCTCCAAATATACAAAGTATCAATAAAAGTATCTATGCATTTTCATTGTCAGAAGAAAATTAGGGTATGAAAAATTCTAAGTGTGTAGCATATATTGTTTACAATGAACATCATAGTTATTTTTATTTTGAATCCTATTGTCTGCTTTAAACAGTCGTCAAGCAGCCTTATGACTTTGCCCCAGATTTTCAAACCCTGAATAAAATAAACCTTATTGTTAATTCACAAACCTTTCCATTCATATAGGGTGAGATAAAAGTATACTTGTATTTTAGTTTCTTCTTCTCAAGAAAATATATTAAATAATATGATTTCTGGTCCTGATAAACATCAGTCATTTAATTTGACAGTGCATACAAATCATCTCAGACTCTGCAGAATGGTTTTGGATGGCTGCTTTCTCCAAGTACCTGTGTCTTTTGCCAATTGCATGTCAGCCTCTTAGCTGCAATTGTTCTGAGTATATAAATTTTTTCTCTGCTTCAATTAATTTCTGTTTGTTAGTGGACTTTATGTCAACAGCTTAAATAAAACAAATCTAGAGGTATATGGATAAGTGTCTTTGTTTCTCATAGAATCTATTATACATGCATAGTGCTGGTGTCTACAGGGCCCCCAAAGGGTTCACGTCTTCAGTGGTGAGGCTTTGGGAGGGTGACTGGATGATGGGAGCACTAGACAGTGTTTATTACTGGAGTCCAGGGCAAATGTGCTATATGAGCCAAAGCCTAGTTGGAAGAGGTGAGTCAGGGGTTGGGACCAGGAAGGATATATCTGCCTCCTGGCAATTCACTTTCCTTTCTGCTCCTTGACTGCCATAGCTTGAATAACTTTTCCTCTACCATGACATTCTCCCATCCTCTTTCTGCCTAGAAGCCAGATGACCATGGAGTGAAACTATGGCAAAAAATGTAAAACAGATACATCACACTTCTTTCTAATTGTTCATTTCCTGTAATTCAGGTGTCAGGATGGCCAAGTAGTCTATGGCACCAAACTCAGTCTCTATATTCCTTCCTGACCAATTGAACATAAAATCCAACTTTGGCATATTCCTGGATTATCTTTCCTTGGCTTAACATGAATGTATTTGGAGGTTTAAAATCAAATTTTCTTGGAAATACAATACATAATTTTAAATTCTTGCCCTATGAATCTGTCCCTATTGTTTGGAAAAAATAAATATTGAGTAAGTGAAAACATGCATACCTAATTACTCTCTTGGTTATAACAGACTCCCCTTTGAAAGCTTCTTTTGGATTTTGATAGTGATATACTGAGGGATGGCAAGCTGAACCTTAGCAGAAGCTCACCAAAAGTATGCTACATAGTTATCTTGAGTTTGATTTCTTAGTTCCATAGGCTCAAATTCTCTAAGAGGATCTGGCTTGTATGTTGACACATTGAGAATCACACATAGTTAATTGTTCTTTTTTGATTAGCTACTATATTCATCATTTGTGGAAGATATTTGAGCATGAACAACAAGAATCAGGAAAATATAAAATATACACATCTCTTGAAGGGAAAACAGGTGATTTTAAAACAAAATTGTAATTTTACAGTTGAAACAATAGACATTTAATAAGCATTTATAAATATCTTCACCAAGCTATGGAAGAACCTATTAGCCAAAGAATGAACAGTGTCAAAAATAAAATATAACTAACCTTGAAAGCAAGTGTTCTTCTTTTGTAGCATAGCCATCTGCTCTTTTATTTTTTTATTATTTCAAAAGAGTGCATTTTACCAAGAAATATCTTGGACTAGAACTGAGGGAATATATTTCCTAATTGTACCATTAACTACTTTCCACTTCCTTTAATCCCTCAATGCTTTGATTTTTCCCGTCTATCATGGTAATATCTGAGAATTTAGTTCAGGTTCTGGCACTTGTCTTGCAAATGCAAGGTCCCGAGTTAGATCCCTGGTATCCCCCAAGGATGTTAATAGCAATGTATCCCTTATCTTCCCTATAGACTCAAGACATAAAAATGAAAAAAAATTAGGAAAAATTCTACAAGTTAAAAGTTGTATTTTGTATTAATTGATTTCTATGTTTGTTACTACAAATGAGCTATTTCACTTCTTCCTTCTATTCTTTGGTTTCTGTTTAGTGTGAATTTATTCTACCTGCACAAAAATTATTATTTCTCTTCTCTACAATCTGTAATCCAGACTTGTAACATTAATATTGTTCTAGATTCTTAAACTGATCTGGAAAACCTAGCCATACATTTCTAACATCTCTATAGGCAGTAGCCCAAATATATGACACATTTTTAAATAATCTGTCTTAGAAGTAGACAAAGTTTATAGTTACTCAGTTAAAAATAAAAGAAAATTATTTTTTTACCAATTTGTCTCATGTTAGTGTTTGTGGAGATGTGAGGAGCCCCAATTTCTACTGAATTTGCAACTTATCCTCTTTTTGTCTGTCCTAAAGTATAGTTATCTGCTCACTAAAAAATGTATTTCCAAAAGCAAATCTTACATTATTGATGCCCAGTTTCTTCAAGATGACAAAGAAGATAAGGAAACAAATTAATGGAAATGAGTTTACCAAACAAAAGAACAGAAGAAAAACAAGGAGGGAAAAAAGGAAGGAAAGGAGACAAAAGGAAAGGAAAGAGGGAAGGAAGGGGAAGAGGAAAGGGAAAGGAAGAGAAAAAGAGAGGTTAAAAATAATCATTGCCCTGGAGGTTCTTGGTATATAAAATAATTCCCATTGCAGGAAAAATAGCACTTCACCTACTAAGTACACTCTAAGAGAATGGAAGATAACACTTCTCAAAATGAAACATAATTGACTTCATCAAACAACATACAAACACTTTCACTTAAATGTTAATAAAAGCTTAAGTGTTAATAAAGGCAAAAATATTTGATACAACATAGATTTATTAATAAGTTATCTGATTCTGCAATATTGTTACTTCTGGTTTTTTTTACTCAGTTCAGTCTAATGTATCCAATTTGCATAGAACTATTACTTTAACTCAGTTAATAAATAATTTTGCCTTTTCTGGTGAGGATCTGGGCCAGGGCTTAAACGTACAACAGTAGAGGAAGTGTATATAGGAGTTGGCTCTTTGAAAAAGAACATGCTCACCAAGAGGACTGGTGGAACAGGAACACAATGAGAGAAGCTCAACATAAAGTTGTGTTTTTCTTAGGTGTTGACCATGACAGCAAACCTCACCCAGACAACAGGCCTTCTCCTAAGGCATTTTTCCATGAAGTTCAATATATTTCTAGCAACAACTGAGTCATGTAACTCTCACTGCATTATTATTTTCAAATGAAAGATTAAAAACTTTGCTGTTGCTGATGATTATATTGATCATTTGACACATGGTTTGTTTGCTTTAAAACAGTTCCCAAAGCAATAACTCAATGGGATCCTGAAACAAAAGGATTATTAAAGGTTACTATAAATATATTCTCCTGTTGAACAAACTCTGCATAGGCAAAGCACTCAGACTTGATCCGCCCAACACTCTCACTCCCTAGAAAGCCTGATTTTTGGTCAGAATTCCACCAATGAACAACTGTGATTAGCTATATTAAGAACCTTTAATGTAAGGAAACTATGAGAGTTCAGAGAACCTGACCTCTGGTGATAGTTGGCTATACCATAATTTCCTCCTAAAATGGCTTCTGTTGGAAGGTTGAACCAACACTAGCAGTCAAAGAGAATCCAAATTGTAAAGAAGACTTGCAGGGTCCAAAATGAAATGGCTATAAATCTATTTTATTTCAGGAAAAGGATACATGGTAGTAACATAATTTGAGTACTCATTACTGACTACACTTAAATTAAGGAGTTTCTAGAGATAGCCCTTCGGTAAGGGTCTCAGAGAGAAGTCCTATCTCAGATTAGGAACTACCAAGGTGTGCATGAAACAGTTCACAAGTAAGAATCCCAAATAGTCTTTACTGAAATTTCTTTATATTTTACTGTTCATTTAGATATAATACTTTTTATGATCATATTTCTATCATTACATGTTTCCAGTACATAAGTTCATATTCTTTGTGTGGACCTAGTCCATGTATATAACACATCTTTGTTTCTTTTTTCATCCTCTTTTCTTCTTCCTCATCTCCTTCCATCTCTTCATCCCTTTCCCATTTGAGACAGAACAATTCTCTACTGCCTATTATCCTTTCATTTGATCTTTGATCTTTATTTATAATTAGGGCTATATGTACATAGATATAATATGAGAGAAATCATCACATATTAAAGCTTGTGTGTCTGATTTTCAGGATGATAACCTGACCAGTCGCCTGATGAGGGGACAATAGCGGATGGAAGAATAATATACAAAGAACAACAAATAAATAATGAATAATAGTTTCTTACTTGGGGAGAGCCAGAACTCATAGCTCTTTCTTAGCTAAAGACCACCTGATTTCAGCCCTGGCTAAGACAAGGTGCTTTGGAATCAACAGTATTTATGATTATACCACATAGCAAGGAGGTATGATGGCAGATGTTGGTGGATAGGAACACGAATGAATTTAATGAGCTAGACATGGAAAAGAAGGTAACTGTGTATACTTGTGAAGGTCACAGCTAACATGGCACCTGTGCTATCTTGCAAGTTATAGCTAACAAGACACTTCCATTATCTTAGTTAATGTTTGATCTTGGAGAATGGCTGCACAGTTATAATTCCTCGGCTATAGAGATGTCTTAACCTCATCAATCATTGCAACCTCCTTTGTGATCACAGACATAGGGAAGTTTATCTCTGAATACCAGCCAAAAGGTCAATTAGAAGTTTACACTTAAGCCTTGGATTGACTCATTCTTTATCAATAGCCAAATTCATAAGCCAAATCAATAATATTTAAATTCTTGTCTGAATGATTTAAAGCTAGTCTCCTGAATCTGATTGTTGCTACAAATCCAAATCCTTCTGCAGTACCCTCTCTCGGTCTAACCCACTGCAAAAATCATCAACTTTGCCATTATCTATAATCAATGTTGATGAGCTGGGATGATCTTGCCCAATCCCTGGGACTCATGGTTGCAAATAATGTAACACTATTAGTCAGTTCATTTAATTTCTGGATCATGAATCAGAGAATGCCTTGTAGGAACCTTAATAAGTAGTTCAGGTTAACTCCACCCCTGCTGAGCCTCACTTCTCAGAAGCTGAAACTTTATACTTTAGACACTATACTACTACAAATTAAGTGAATCCAGTGGCATAAGCCTGAAGTTCCAGCTACTTATGGGGATGGAATAGGGAGATCATCTGAGACCACAAGTTCAAGGACAGCCTAGGCAAGATCTCATCTCAAAAACCAAACCAAGATAAAACAAAACAAAAACTATAAACTGATGTCTTAGCATATAACTGATGTAACAATTTAACAATATTTAACAATATAACTGACTAACAATTTTTTAATCTGTCTTGTAAAGCTATATATTACTAGTGAACTGAGAGAAAACAAAAGTGGATTTCTGGAAGTGAAGCTGTTTTATTAAGTATAGTAATAAACCAGCCCAATCAAACAACCTCACAATTTGGTAGATAGATTTGTTTCTAGTCCCTGGAAATAAAATATGAAACACTTCATCAGAAAAGATCACTTTTCCTTTGGATGAGTTCTTATTTAATAAGGTCTACAACTAGTCAGTAAGGGTTGTCCATGACTTCCAAGATCTCGGAGCATGACTAGCTGGAATGAATATAATACTCACTATACTGATAACATTTTAATCTTAGGAAAACTCAGAACTCTCTATGTAATTCAAAATTATTAGTGCTTGAATTATCAAGCATTTTTCCAGAAAGAATATGAAATTTATTTAAATAAAAGGAAATTAGATGATTCTTATTTCATAAGGAAATTCTGTTGAATATAGTAAATTTTTGTTCAAATTCTAACAATCATAAATTTTAATTAAATGGTATTTATGTTGACCCATTTAATAAGGAAAGTTAATACTGATATTGATGATAATAGAGATTACAAAGATGCTAGCATTTCCTTTGAGTCATAAAAATGTAATTATTAAAGCATATATAATTATGATATTTGGGCCAATTATGTATGGAACATAAATAAGGATAGACATAGTCCCCTAATAGTCTTAGCACCCTATTTTAAAACAGTATTTGCATATAGATTTCAGTAATTTAAAAATCGATGTACACAATCATTACAAAATTTGACTAACCAGAATACTTACTACCTAAAGCCAGATCAGAGATTTTACTACACAAAATATGAGATCAAACACAGTGACAAAAGATATTCCTATAAAAATATATATTTCAAAGGGCTACTACCTAGAAAATATAAAGTACTTAAACAAACTAGCCCCCCTAAGTTGAAAGATCCAATTCAAAAATGGGCATCTGAAATGAACAGACACTTCTCAAATAAAGAAGTAAAAGCATCCGAGGAGCATATGAGGAAATAATTCAACATCATTGGTCATTCGAGAGATGCAGATGAAAGCACCAATGAGACTTCATCTCATCCCACAAAGGATGGCTGCTATTGCAAAATTAACCAGCAATACTAGCAAGGCAGTGGGGAAAGAAACCTTTCTCCACTGTTGGTAGGATTGTAGACTTGTGCAACCATTGTGGAGGTCATTGTGGAGATTCCTCAGAAAACTAGGGATTAGAGGTCCCATTTGACCCTGCTATCCCTCTGCTAAGAATATACTCAAAGGAATTAAAAGCATAATATTGTAAAGACATAAATGCAACCATGTTCATAGCAGCTCAGTTTGTAATATCCCAATCTTGGAAACAACCCAGATGCCCATCAAATGGAGGCTGGATAAAGTAGATGCGTGTTTTTAAAAAATAAAATGAAGTATTAATCTGCCATAAAGAATGAAAAGTTTGAGTCATTTATGTGCAAATGGATAACCTTGAGGACAAATTAATAAGTGAAATAAATAGGTCACAGATGTAAATACCATATCTTTTCTCTGGTATGAGAACCTGTAGATATAAATGAGTTCTAGAATGTATGATAAATTTTGTGAAATAGGAAATATTCAAAGGGAATGTGGTAGGGGAATGTAATGAGGGGAAAGAATAAATATGATTTGGAAAGAAAAAGAAAGCACATGTATATAGGAGTTGGGGGCTTGTGGAGTAGGTAGAGATATGAATAAAAAGGAGAATTAACTTTGTCATATGCTGGTACAAATTCCCCAGTGTTGAGTGTGATTATGAGCTATATATAAAATATACCAATAAAGAAGTCAATAAAAAGAAGTCTTTAATGATGACTGTCATAACTACATATTTAATAGCAATCGTGTAAAACTAAACGGGATTTGCAAATCATTATTATAATTGACTCTGTAGTACTATTTGCCTCTTTAACAATTAAACAATCCTACTTCTCTTAAACAATCCTATTTTCAGACATATTGCAGTTTACAATGCGCTCGTAAAAACACAGAATAATTTATGAAGGAGATTTCCTTTGTTTCGAGTACACAATCTGCATCTTGAGTTCTGCCCAGCCCTTTCACAAATACAGTGGTTGGTTACTGGGATCCTTGGAAGAAAAGAGGTGTGTATCTCGAACAGAACCATTCCCACTGCTCAGAAGCAGGTGTCATTCTGACTCTGAGATGGTGAAATCACCCCAGGAGCCCCACCTGTGTATTTCTGTATATGTATGAACAAATTGAGACAATCATTCTAAGACTTTAATGGATTTACACTAACATGGCCTTACTCAATATCATTTACTCCCCCCCCAAAGCAAAGACACCTCTTTCCTAGAAGGCTGAACACAGGTTTAGCTGTAATCTTGAAGTTAACTATTTCTCACATAGGATTTCCAGCAGCTTTGACAGAATCTAAGGACATCCCCTAAAAGGCTATAAAACTCAGATTCTGAAAGAGAACCATATTTCTCCATGCCTGAAAAACAGTACTTTCTAATGTTAAAATGGTGCTTGAGTTCAAGATCAGAAAATAATATAACACTTTTAAGGTAATGAGAAAGAATACTAATTCCAACATCCCAAAGCACATCATAATTCCACTTTTATAGGAAAGCACTTGATATGGTGTAATTTTAGGCTCTGAGCAGGTGGTTAATTTTAAATTGCCAAAAGAGTCTTTAGTCTCAATGATCAAATATTTAAGACAATAAATCTTGAAGAGTTCCATTTCCCAAAATTACAGTTCACATTGTAGTCCCATGCTGACATAAATCATTGTGAATAAGTTACAAGACAGAGTTGAGGCTCCATAAAGCAGTGCCATCAAGATATCATATTTTCCTGTGTTACACACTCTTTACCTTCTTCCAAACATGCTGTGGCTGTGTGGTAGCACTGCTGTGTTGTTGATGAACGCTGGGATACACTTCTGATGCTTGCTGCAACCCTCATTGCCTTAGCAAGCTGTTCTAGCTGACAAGATACTGAAACCAAACCCAGAAGAAAAATATCACCTCAGAGCTAGAGGAAAGGAACTGAGAATTGCAGAGGAGGAAAGAGATTTAGTGAGAAAAAAAAGGAATTCAATTCCCTTTTGATATCAGAAAGGAGTCATAACACTAGAGGGCGACAGGAACCGGCCCTCTGATCTACGTGCAGTCTACTTCATTTGAAGTTCAAATGCTCAGTGAGGATCAGAGAATTCTAGAAGTAGGGTCCAAGATGCATGACTAATGACCTTCAGGCAACTATATGATCAAGCCCTGCAGAATTCTCACAATTCAATAGTACCTGCAAATAAGACAAAACAGAAGCAAAGTCTCCTTTCCAGAAGCAGCCTGCCCTGTAGCTCCTTAGAGTGCCTAAGTAATGCTGGATTCCATTTGCTTAGCATATCACACTTGTTTAGTTCATTGTTTGATATCAAACATGAGTTTTGTAAGGTTTGGGTTTGTTTGAAGTGTGTAGGGGGATATTTTGATTTGTTTTATTCCAGAAGTTGAATATAAATTTCCCCTGGAGTTGGCAATATTTTGGCTGTCATCAGCCTTGACAGAAATTTGTTCATTAGCTGGATTTCCAACTGTAACTTTTGAAATGAAAGCCTTTGGGATAGACAGAGAGTTCAGGGTTGACAAGTAGAGAGAGAGAGAGAGAGAGAGAGAGAGAGAGAGAGAGAGAAGGAGCGTATAAATATGCATCTGTATTTTGAGATATATAGAGAGGAATTATCTCCATAGTGAAACAACAGAGCCTCTGAATAATTGAGGTAGAAAATACTACATAAGTACTTCTTTTGTGGATTTGTGCTGTTCATCCAGCCTGGTAACTGTGACCAATCCTAGGGTTCCTGACAGTATTAGGAGAGAACTTTCATATACATATATATCACCCCAGGACTTTATTAAAATGAAGATTAGCAAATGGATACACCTAGGACACACTAATAAGTGAAATAAATAGATCACAGATAGTCAAATACCAGATCTTCTCTTTGATATGAGCACCTGTAGATGCAAATGAGCTCTAGAAGGTATGACAGTTTTTGTAGAACGGAAAATTTCCCAAGGAAATTTGGCATGGGAATGTAATGAGGGGAAGGAATAAATATGATTCTGAGAGAAAATAAAAGAGCATGTATATAGGGGGTAGGGAGGTGTGGGTGGGTAGGGATATGGGTAAAAATAAGAATTAACTTGTGTCATATATTGGTATAAATTCCCCAATGTTATGTGTGATTGTGAGATGTATATAAATTGTACAAATAAAAGAATTCAATTACAAAAATGAAGATTAGGATGCAATACACCTAGGGCTGGGGTAAGGCCAAGATTCTACATTCGTATCAGGACCCTAAAAAACTTTTCTGCTGGTCTGTGGAATGTATTTTAAGAAAGTATCTAGCAAACCCTGAGGCTTCATTTCTAGGTGGGCCAGATAAGGTTGGCACACGCTGTACGAAAGCTCCAGGACTTACCTTGGTGCCCTTCAGGGACAAAGCTGTAGCTGCAGCTGTTTCTTCAGTGGCTCTGAGAGCATAGCCCAGCTTATTCCAGAGTGGATCCACTGGAAACTGATGGAGCTGCTATAGACAAACAGTTCATCCTCTTAAAACAGCTATGATGAACTCAATGATTGGATGAGATAAGATGTCTTTTCTAAATACTGTATCTGAACTTGAAGGAATTTATTTACTCTGTAGGTTGTATTCATTCCCTTTCACACTGTGTGAGTGTTGTTTTGAATGAGCAGAATTTATACTTCACATTCCAATCTGAACCAAGACAAGAAATTTTTGTTTTATTTTGTTTGTCTTCAGGTTTCATAGTGAAAGCTATGTATCATGTTTATCATGGGGCCAAGACTTGTTCTCAGAATGTAAATCTTACACTAACATCTTCCTTACAAGGAGGCTGAACACCTCACTTCCAAAGATGTTTGGTAATGAAATATAGCAGAATGGTACCCTAAAATAGACATGTTTCATCAATGAAACATAAATCCTTCCCATTGTGGAACTCTCAGATTGAGCATAATTCATCAGCATCTTTCACTCCAAGAGTTGCCAAACTTTTTTCTGTATAAGGGCAGGAAGTAGATATCTGAGTTTGTGTTTTCTATCACATTGCATCACTCAACTCTGTCACAGCAGCCATCAACAACATGTAACAAATGGGCATAACTATGTTCCAATAAAAATTCACTTATGGCCGGAAGTGGTGGCTCTCACTTGTAATCCCAGCACTCAGGAGGCAGAGGCTGGATAATTGCTGAGTTCGAGGCTTGCCTGATACACAGTGAGTTCAGGGCCAGCCTGAACTACAAACCAAGATCCTTTCTCAAAAAGAAAAAAGAAAGAAAATTCGCTTACAGACATAGGCAGTGGGCAGGATTTAACTCTGGCCCATAATTTACTAAACTCTATTAAAATCAGTCTCCAGAGAAAAACATTTAGTTTCAAGGCCCTTCCTCCATTTTGTTGAGGTATGATTTTAGAAGATTATGCTTTGATTTACCAGCAGTAAGATACACTTTGAGGTGGTCTTTTTTCTTTTAATGGTAATCAGTGTATGTGGATCATGGAAACAGTTTATATGCTTTGAGTGACCTTTAAATACAGAGAGGAATAAAACAGGTGTCTTTTCTTGAGGGGTGTGCCTGATGAAAATGACTGATAAACATTAAGGTAAACATTGAGGGATAAACTCATGATAGGAGAGTAAATATGATTAATATATTACATCTGTATACTAAAATACAATCTTTACTGCATCTGTTGAGATGACCTTATGGTTTTTGTCCTTGATGATAAGATTCTCTATATAGAAGATCCTAAAAATGCAACCAAAAGACTGCTAGACTTAATCGCCAAATTTAGTAGTGTTGCTGGATATAAGGTCAGTGGTCAAAAATCAACAGCCTCTGTTTACACAAACAACAGACTCACTGAAAGAGAAATTGAGGAGTCAATCACTATCACAATAGCACCCAGAAAAATGAAATATATAGGACTCAATCAAACAAAGGAGGTGAAAGACCTCTACTCTGAAAACTACAGGACTCTGAAAAAGGAGATGGAAAAAGATATCAGAAAATGGAAAGACATCCCTTGTTCCTTGGTAGGAAGAACCAACATCAACAAAATGGCTATACTCTCACAACTATTATACAGATTCAACGCAATTCCAATGGAAATCCCAACACCATACTTCACAGAGCTAGAGAAAATAATCCAAAAATTCTTCTGGAACCACAAGAGCTTAGAGTAGCAAAAGCAGTTCTAAGCAACCACGACATGGCAGGGGGCATTACAATACCCAATTAAAAATTGTATTATAAAGCCACTGTAAAAAAAAAAAACTGCATGGTACTAGCAAAATAACAGACCCAAAGACCAGTAGAATAAGCTAGAAGATCCAGAAACAACTCCAGATACACTAAGCTACATTATCTTGGACAAAAGAGCCAAACATCCTCAATGGAGGCAAGACAGCCTCTTAAACAAATGGTGCTGGAAAAACTGGACTTTAACCTGCCAAAAAACTAAAGCTAGACCTATCCCTGTGTACTAAACTAAAATCACAGTGGGTTAGAGACTTAAACCAGAAACATAAACCTGCTACAAAACAGGTTAGGTAAATCTCTTGGAGACATTGGTTTAGGCTGTGACTTTATAAACAGAACCTCTAAAGGCTGAGAACTAGCAGAAAGAATCAAGAAATGGGATCTCATACTACTAAAAAAGCTTCTCCACTGCAAAAGAAACCACTGGCACTGCTAAAAGACAACCAACAACATGGGGAAAAAATCTTTATTAGCTGTTTGCCAAAGGGCTGCTATCTAGAATATATAAAGAACTTAAACAAATCAGTCACCCCAAGTTTGGAGAGCCAATTCAAAAATGGGCATCTGAAATGAACAGACACTTAAATAGAGAAGTCAAAGCAGCTAAGAAGCATATGAGGAAATGTTCAACATCACTGGTCATTCAAGAGATGCAGATGAAAACAACACTGAGATTTCATCTCACCCCACAAAGAATGGCTCCTATTGTGAAATCAACCAGCAATAAATGCTAGGGAGGCTGCAGGGAGAAAGGGATCCCTCTCCACTGTTGGTGGGATGGTAGACTTGTGCAACCATTGTGGAGATCAGTTTGGGGATTCCTCAGAAAACTAGGATTACAGGTCTCATTTGACCCTGACATTCCCCTGCTAGGAATATACTCGAAAGAATTAAAAGAATCATATCATAAAGACATATATGTACCCATGTTCATAGCAGCTCAGTTTGTGATAGCCCAGTCTTGGAAACAACTCAGTTGTCTATCAACTGGAGACTGGCTAAAGGTGTGTGTGTGTGTGTGTGTGTGTGTGTGCATGTGTGTGTGTGTGCGCCCACGCGTGTGTGCACACGTGTGTTTTAATAAGATGAAGTACTACTCTGCCACAAAAAATGGAGTTTCATTCATTTATGTGCAAATGAATACAGCTTGAGCACAAAGTGAATTAAATAGATCACACATATGTAAATACCATATCTTTTCTCTGGTATGAGAACCTGTAGATGTAAATGAGTTCTAGAATGTATCATAGATTTTGTGAAATAGGAAATATTCAAAGGGAATGTGGTAGGGGAAGACAGTGAGGGGAAAATAATAAATATGATTTGGAAAGTAAAAGAAGGTATATAGTAGGTGGGGCGTTGTGGGGTGGGTAGGGATATGAGTAAAAAATGATTATTAACTTGTGTCATATACTGGTACAAATTCCCCAATGTTGATTGTGATTGTGAGCTGTATATAAAATGTACCAATAAAGAATTCAATTAAAAATATAATATTTAAATGCAATGTTTTTAAAGCAATAGGCACGAACAAAAATATATTTTAAAAAGAAAAAATATTCATAGGTTTCCTCATGAGAAGTGATATTCAAGAAAATGAAAGTAGGAAAATATCAGAAAATAAGAACAAAGACTAAGAAAGGTATTGTTTCAGAAATTATGTTGAAATAATTGCCTATTGCTTAGAATATATAATTGAGAAAGACAGTAAAGTTGATGTTCAATATCAGAGTTGGTAGTAGTGCCCACATTATGAAATGCATACTAAAGTGTTCAAGCGTATTTTAGGTGGCAAGGAGGTAGACTATGGTCATTTTGTCAGGCTAATACATATAACTATAATCCTGTCTGGGCCGGTTACCATGCCATCTCTGTCATCCGACGGCCTCGGTAGAGTGAGCAGGGACGTGGAACCACAACACCCAGACTCCATGTTGTTTGAGAGGCTTCTTCTTTATTACTATGGAAGTTACCGGCATTCACACAGAGTGCCTTGTGATGTGAATGGATGAGAGGGAGGGA
>PVIC010004521.1:26711-62225 GCA_004025085.1 Thryonomys swinderianus
GGAGAGGAGAGGAGAGGAGAGAGGAGAATAAGTGGAAACACCTGGAGAAAGGTTTGGCGACATATAACCATGATCTACTTCATCAGAAATTAATAGCATGAAAACATTCACATGATAACCAGCTCTGAGCACTGCCTACAGCCACCAGCAATACTGATCCTAATCATGAATGTAAACCACACATGTATTTAGATCATGGAAACAAATTTCTTCCACTGGCACTATGTGCTATCAAGTGACCCAATTTAAATAGCATACACTTGTCCCTTAAAGTAAGTTACAGAAAAAAACTAGTAGTATAATTTGAAATTAAATGTCCAGGTAACTGACATAGCTCACGGTGACACTATCCAACAACCTTTTATTGAGAAAAACTGCAAAAATCACATTAATTGATGAGTTCCTGAAGTTAGAAAATCCATATAGCATTTGTAAACTGTTTTATATCTCCAAAAGGGCTGATATAGTGGGAATAGATATAACTACCAAACCTGGTAGATGTCTGAAATTTGAGTTCATGTTCTCTAAAACTGAAGAATGGTAGAGTAGGAGGAATTAATTGAGAAAAAGATAGCATCTAAGAGGGACAGAAGAAGCACTGGAAAATGGGTTTCCCACTCACCCTGCTTTTCAGAGAGAGGCAAAACCATGAGGTAAGGTGAGTGTAAAGTGGGAGAAAACTATAAGAACCAATGGGAAATTACAAGGTGGTCATGAGCTGAGACAAAACCATGACCAACCAATAAAATTAGAAGTACAGTCATCTAGGTGGTACTAATTAAATGGGATCAAGTGGGGAAACAAGTTACACACAAGAAAATTTCCATTTGGAATGTCAGTCACTGCTACCTTATCTCTAGGGAAGTGGTACCTCTTTTTTACAATCCTAATTAGTGAATGTGCCTTAATTGTTCTCCAGTTGTCTCCTCCTTGTGTTGGCTCATTGTAGACTGGCACCTTAATGGAGGCCCTGCCCAGCTACCTAGAAGATAATCTAATTAACTTACCTAACTACAATACACCTACGTAAATTTAGTGGTGGCACATCTAATTAGGTAGCTGTATTATTGTTTCTACTCGTGCTAAAATTTTGTGGGATTATCGATTTTCTAAAATGTGGTTATTTTCTAAGAATTTGAAATATTGGCTGCTATCATAGGCTTCCCATGTCTTGAGTTAAATGTCACTTTCTTTAGGAAACTTTTGTAAAACTTTGTATCTTACTGGTTACTCTGTGATTGCAATACTGTGTCACCTTTCTCTTTTCCTCAAATATTTACTTTTCTAAGACACTGTCATGCTATTCTTGTTTACCATTAAATCTCATTGCCTTGCCTATAACAGCTCCTCAACATTTATGTGTTAAATAATTTAAAAAGTAAAGTGAAATATTTTTAGGAACTAAGTCCACACTTTGTTTTCCTATTTCAATATTTTGTTCATTGTAAGCATCTGTCTGATGCTCTGGAACTAGATCTGTCCAGCTCTTGGGTACTTGTTTGTGGGCAACTTAAATTGAAGCTGACATTACAGCAAACAGCAAGCAGTGGGGAATAGCCAAAAATATGTTTAATAGAAAGAATTTGCAAAAGCTCTCCACTAGTTGGAGAGAGGTTTTTTCTATAAAGCAAACACCATGGATATTTTGGTCCATTGGCTTTGTATACAGTTTGTGGTGCTGGTGTACTTGACAAAAAGTCAGGCATGCTTCTGGTTCCAGGTGGCTCTGTGCTGTCTAGATAACCACTTCACTTGCATTTTGCTTCCTCCAAGGTCTCTCCCATTGGGTTAAGGACCTGCTCTTCTCTCTCTATTTCATCAGGCCCTGATAATCTGTTTTGGCATGCTAACTCATGTCAGTCCCAACTTCTGGCTTACTTTAAATTACCTATTCAGGACCTGTACCCTATCTTTCTGATTTCCCTAATCTCCTGGCTTCACTTTCAAGCTCTGTGAATGACCCAACAGATTCTCCATTTAATATAACAGATTCCACCCTGAGCACCCAACCTTCTCCAGCCAACAGCACCTTCTACCAGAAATAATACTTTCACTTGTCTTGTTTTTCCCCATATATTATTAACCCTTTAACCTAGCAGATGGTTAAAGAAAAAAATTTCAGCCAGTTTGCCATGAAATTTTAGACAAACCTATTAAATATTGTTCTAGTAGTTTCAAAGGTATAACACAGCTTCTGAAGTCCTTCACTTGAAGCACTGGGAAAATAACAGTGTATCAATACTTAGAGAATATAAATTCTGTGCTTATTATTAAATAGGTTAGTACATATTTTAATGAATTAATCAATCTCCTCTATAATTATGACCTCAGTGTGAAGCTCAAAAAATTGGTCACAAAATGACATCATGTGGGTCAAAGATAGAGATAATCAAATTTAAATTTATTTGGAATCAAATTAATCTATCAGGTTGAGTGTTGATGACTATCGCTTGAACCCTCCCATCTGTGGGATCATCCAAAGTGGAGGGCACTGGATCAGTGTTGGTATGGCAAAGGAATGACAGCCCTTCTCTGAGGTTGGCATTGATATAAACAAGTCAGAAATTCCCATGTTCATGGCCTTTGTGTTTAACAAAGAAGCAAGATAACTTTCACTTTAACAAATATTCAATGTGGAGTAGAAGTATGAGTTCCATTTCTTATATACCAATTTTATCTGACAATGAGAACTGAAGGTAGAATTTTTTAAAGCTGTCGATAGGAATGAATAGTCCCTTTAGCCACTGGCCTTTGGCAGGTGGCCTGCAGTCACTGTCATAAGTAGATGCCTCTCAGAAGAGCAAGCAGATGGCAGGAGAAAGATGTTTGCAAATCACTGAACAAAAGTTTTACATTTATTTAAAATTTTGTTTCTTTTAATGTTTTACAGTTTTCTTCCCCTTTCCCTTCCTCTTCTTCCTCCTCTGCTTCTTCTCCTTCTTGCTCATTTTTGCTTCAGTTCATCCTTCAATAATAAATTGTAGCAGATTATGGCATTCTTCAATCAGCAAATATAAACATATTCAATAAAAATACCATAAACATCTATAATATGCTGTGTATTAGTTATCCATGGCTTCATGTGTAACTACTTTGACATTTACTTAAGTTAGAAAATATGTCTTCCTAGCATCTGGGAGTCATGAATCCAACAACAATTTAAAAACTCAGGGCAGGGCATGGTGGCTCATGCCTGTAATCCCAGAACTGGGGAGGCAGTGGCAGGAGGATTGCTGAGATTGAGGCTTACCTGGGCTACATAGTGAGCTCAGGGCCAGCCTGAACCACAAAGCAAGACCCTAACTTAAAAAAAACCCCTCTGATGGGCTGGAGGGTTAGATCAGTGGTTCTGGCTCCTGCCTCGCAAGCGCAGGGTCCTGAGTTCGATCCCTAGTAACCACACACAATGCTGGGCATGGAGTCTCACGCCCACCAGCAATCAATATCACATATCACAGTGATGGGTGTGGTGGTTCATGCCTGTAATCCCAGCACTTGGGAGGCAGAGACAGGAGGATTGCTGAGTTTGAGGCTTGCCTGGGTACATAGTGAGCTCAAGCCAGCCTGAACTACAAAGTAAGACCCTGTCCCCCCCCCAAAAAAAAAAACTCAGGTTCTATCATGAAATGAAGTTAGCCTGTTGGCTGGGGCTTCTAAGTGTCTTGGTGGGAGCTAAAACACCTGTGTTCTGAGCTCAAGCAAGCTAACGAATGGCCTTACTTCCTCACTACATGGGTCTCATGATAGCACTGTATTCAATGTCAGGTGGCTTCCTTAGAACCAAGTAGTTCAGACAAAGTGATAAAGACAAACTCATGATGCCTTTGTAAATGACAGTCTGCCACACTGCACACTATCATTTTACTCCTTAAAAGCAAATCACTAGGTCTACCTTATATTAAAAGTCTCTGCCTCTTGAATTTGTGGGTAAATAAAGTCACCATTCTGTCATTTGAAATGTCTGTACATGTTATTTACGATTCTTATAAAAACCAGAGTAGGCATTCATTCCCATTTTCTGCACTGATAAATGACAGTTTATATTATCACCCTAATTAGTGAAAGAGTTAGCATTTATACTAAAGTCTTCCAACTTTAAATCTATCACATTAGATACCATTTTTCTCCACTATTCTAAACACTTCATAAATAGTGATTGGGTCTGCTTCTTATCACATGCTTATCACAGAGTAAACACTCAAAAAATATTAGTTGAATAACTACACTACTAAAATAATTTGGTATATAGATGTCATTTAACTGATCTATGGTATTGAAGAATATTTTTTTTCCTTCAAAATGTACTATACTTGGAGGAGGTAAGATATACACATAAAAATAATAAACAAAGTGTTTAGGTGGCATACATTATAGACTAACAATGTTCAGGGAGATAAACAGATCTGAAGGATTAAGCTTCGAGTTATGAAAGTTCCCTGCGTGTTCATGAAGCCAGAAAATATTCTCTAAGAAAGATGAAATAAATTGATCTATGAAATGTATACTCCATTTGTTTGACTCAGTAGAAAAGTTGGAAGAATATTCTTAACAGAAAAGGAAGTAAGTACATGTGCATTAGCAAAGATGGTCATGGTTATTGGGAAAAATATCAGTTAATAGGTTTGAGCCAAAGAGGGGGAAGTATGCATCAGAGAAGAAAGGATGAAGATTGGAAAAAGAGAACTGTATTTCTATCATAATGACTTATAATATTATCCTTTAGGAAATAAAATGAGAGAGCTTTAAACATCCTCTAAGTATTTGTGGATCAACTACTAGGTATCTGGTACACTTATAAGTGGTGGAAATACAGTAGTGATTAAAACAGAAGAAAAGTGTTTTTGTGAAATCTGTGCTTTTCTAATTGAAAGTAGAAATGACCTCTTCCCAGCTGAATTTCTGCAGGGTTAGTCAACATCTGTTAGGTGCTTGCATCAGACCACTTAATATTGTGAAGGAAGTCAAAGCAAGAGAAAGCATACTTCTGCTTAAGGAAACTAAATTTAATACAGATCCAGTATAAAGAAAATAAAGCACAGTAAATTCTTAAGAAAGGAATAAGTGTTGCCTCTTTATAACACTTTGTTAGAAGAATACAATGTAATTGCAAGAATTATGAAAAATCAAAGATTTTTTTTAAAAAGAAGGCACTACCACACTGGATCCAAGAATTGGCTTAGAATTGTAGTTCTCAACCAAAGTACCTTCTTATCCCATCCTGTGGGAAGTTTGGCAATATCTAGAGACATTTTTGGTTGTCACAACAAGGATGATAGAGCACTGCCTTCATTTAGTAGGCAGAGACCCAGGATGCCATGAAACTCTGTACAACACAGACCAGGTCAGACTTATAACAAAGAATGGCTTGGTCCAAAATATCAATAGTGTGAAGTCTGTAGTAATTAATCTTTCCCTTTACAAAATCAAATCTAGATTCCTGTCAAGATGAGAATGAAAGATTATATATGGAAGAATTTTCTGATATTTATATGTCAAAACTATGCTAAATGTGTAGTTGAGTATATCTAAGTAAAATTCATCTTCCTAGGCTAATTACTGCACTTGATCTTAGCCAAAAGGCCGAGAAGCGATCTTAGGCTAATTACTGAATCACAGTTGAAAATCCATCTTGGCAGGCTAAAGGGTAATTATTTGCATGGTGACTTGCTGCTTCCAGAGCTGGTAGAATTTACCTTTGTGTGTTCTGTTAAGAAAGGTGGCAAGATGAATCTGTCCTAGAAACCAAATTCAAAATGCAAGGGTTTCATTCCAAACTCTAAACTTTAATGAACTAGATAATTCATTCATAATTACTAAGTAGATATCATTTCATGGATATAATTCTTGTTCTTTTGCAGTCAATGAGATATTATTTTGTAAACAAATACAGAAGGTCATGGCAGCAATATTTTTCAACTATGAGAGGAGAACTTTCTAATTCCTGCCTGAGGAAGAGCTACCCAAGGAAGCCTCACTCAATTCAACCAAAGCCAATTAGTGTTTCCTGAATCCCAGCTGCATTCTCAGCCCTATTACAGGAGGCTGACAAGCTAAGCAATGAAATGAGACACCACACAGAACAACAAGAAATAAAATTAGGGTGAGGCAGTCTTGGTATAACTCAGGAGATTTCTGTTACCCCTAGGAGAGAGCCCTGTGCCTTTCAATTCACTGACTATGAAGTGGCCACTAGTTATATTGTTCAAGACAACAGGCCAAAGAAGTGTTAACCTGGTGGTGAGCACGACAGAGAGGATCCCTTGAGATCTACCTCCTATTTTTACATCAGCACATTACCCTTAGATTTGATGACATTGATTTTATATCAAGCCTTTTTCCGTAACTTGGTCTCATAATCTGAATCTTCCCACTCTGGATATGGACCAAAAAACTAGGGCCAGTCTGACTCTAACCCTCGGCCTAGTCCACAGGTAGATACACCTGATATCTGGCAAGTAAATAATCGGACATGGGAGTAGGGTATGGTGAAGAAGCATGGCACAAACTAGTGACTTAACAAATAAACAACTTATAAATAGATAGAGACTCCACTTAGGAAATGTGCCTTTCAATGTGAATATCAGGAGGAAGCAGACAAAAAGATCACCACAGGTCAGGATTCTGATTCTAAAGCGAAGAGGGAATCACAGAGAGGGCCTAGAAGCCAATTTGAAAACATTTTTGCAGTTTGTTTGGGACAGCAACTTCGTTCCCAGTCATGCCATAACTGTCATTTATTGTCAGCAAGTGCACCTCAGTTATTGTCAAATTGTTTCAGATTTGATTGCATATAAATGAATATGAAAAAGTTAAAATGGTCAGAGGATGGAGGGGAGCTAGCTCAGTGGTAGAATGTGTGCCTAACATAGAGAAGGCCCTGAGTTCAATCCCTAGCAATGCATTAAAATAATAATAGTTATAATAACAATGCTGGGCAAGGGAGTGGTATCAGGGACTTAAAACAAATGAAGACCAGACATGAGGAAAACAGGGAGATTGCTGATAGTTGCAGTGAGTTGCTGAAGAGGAGCTGCACAGCAGACCAGGTGAGGTGAAACCAGATCTTAAATTAATAAGGTGCAGAGTTGGGCTGTCATCTGAACATCAACCAGCAGGCACTGTGGACTCCTTAGTATGTGGGGAAGAAAAAGAGTAGCTGTATATAAGATAAGTGGCAACTACTAACATGGGAGCAAGAAGACTAAATGACATTGATTTGAAGTGACTCAAATTAATGGTAGCCTGAAATAGCATGGGCAGGTAGAAATAGAGAGTGCTGCAATGGAAGATGTACCAGGACTGTCTACTTAAATAGACATATAAATAAAAGAGTTTTAGAGTATTATTATAAAAGCATCTTCTAATTTTTCACTTGTAATCATCTAAAAATTTTTACTCACTGTCAGGATTATAGTAATATTTGCTGAAGCCCCTTAATATGCTTGGTATTGTTCTAAACTAGTAAAAGCATCATCTTAATCTCCCAACAACACAATAACATAGGGATTACTATTATCTCCAATGTAATAGATGATGATTCTGAGGCACACAGAAGTTGTGACATGCCAAGAGTCATGCAGAAAGTGGAGGAGCCAACACAGAAACTAAATAAAATTCAGATTTTGAGGCTACTGCCCATGAGAGTACATGTTTGGTGCTCCATGAATGTCTTGAGACACTAAATAAATCCCTTCTCATTTGAAGCTATTATAGCTTCCACAAAAAGGTCTAACATGGTGGCTACGCCTATGTTATCTTCTCCTCCTTCAGACCACTGGTTTCTGAGAAATGCAGCCTTTAGGAAGAGAGCTAACATTTCCTCAGTTGCAAATAAATCGGAGGAAAGACTACCTCTTCCACTCATTACCCCTTGCCTATCAACACTACTGTAATGAATTTTTATTATTTGCAGAATCTACACAAAACTCCAATGCCCTCTTGAATCCTAAGAAATTCATCTCATTTCTTTCTCATCTCTCACCCAAAATAAACATCATAAATTCTTAAAGAGTTTCTCATCTTTGTCTCATATCTATTATATTTGAGTTAACAATGGTCTACTTGATTGGTTTACTTGGGATATTTGTTTAGTCAGTTTTCTCCACTAATTCTTTCACTTTATTTAGTAATTACTCAGAGTAGAAACACATTGTGTATATGATGAACTCTATTCTGCTCCCTGCCATCTTCCTCCAAGGTAATCTTTTTTCTTTTCATAGAATTCGGTTTAATTTTTTAGTTTCAGTATATCATTTAAAGCTTGCTATTTTATTTTTAATTGATTTCTTGGTATACGTTATACATATATTTTGCAGGAGTTTATAAAATGTTCTTTGTATTCTGCTTAAAATGTTTACTTGTACTCAGGTAACCTCCTTCTTTTCCCAAGGCCAGCTACTATGGTCACCACTTCTGCCTGTACACTATATAAGCCTGTGCTATTCCAATAAACTTTGCTATCAGCCATCAGCTGTTAGTCCTGTCAGTTACTTCACTGATCGTTACCAGCCATCAGTTGGTAGAACTGTTGTTGGTCCACGATCATACTCCCAGTCTCATTACCCATCAAGGGAAGAACTCTACATATGTGTTCAATTATTTTAGGTAATTGAACATAATCAGTGAAATCATTTAAACTGAGCTATGAATCACTTTTATCTTTGCATCTGATTGATTGATTAAATAAACTACACCAGGTAACAAAAAAACAATTTTATTTTTGTCTATCATTTCAAGTTCAAATGAGCTTCACTGAATAATTTCTTCTTGGCCTCTGAAAGAAATTTGAGACGAATTACTTGGCATTTTTTGGTGATTTTTCATATAATAAATGTCATTTGGTCCATTTTACCCAAAGAATAAACTAAGGTCAATAACTTTAAAATCCTGTCTAATTAAATCAAAAATGTTAATTCAGTCCAGAACTTCATTCCTGTCCCATCCCCAAGTATAGGTCTGCCTTAGCTGCTGCTGATTCTCCTTCTTCTTCCTCTTCTTCTTCTTCCTATTCCCCTCTCCTCTTTTTTTTTTTTTTTGAAACAGTGTTTTTCTTTGTAGTTCAGGCTGGCCTTGAGCTCATTATGTAGACCCCAGGCTGACCTCAAATTCATGGCAATCTTCCTGTCTCAGCTTCCCAAGTGCTGGAATTATACCCGTGTGCCACCCACACTCATCTCTGCCTTAGCCACTGAAGGTAGAACTATGACAAGATAGAGAAGAGATGAGGAGAGATGTTTGTGATCTGGATCCAAACACTCTGTAACTCTTTATTGCTGGACTATAAAGGGCTTAGCCCCTTTTTGAGGCATGAAGAAAGAGAGAAGAGAGGAGAGATAAATAATAAAACATCTCCCTTGAAAGCTACCTATGATTGATTTAAGTGACCTTGGATGAGAAGGAAAAAGTGGCCATCTTCAGTTCACAGACAATTTGAGAGATTTTTCAGCTGTGGGAGACAGGGTAAGAGGACACAGCCAGAACCCTCATGACAAGCTCCAGTCCCCTGTGAGACCCATAGCAAAAGGGGTAATAAACAACAAACAATAAAATGGGAACCTTGAGAAAAAGGCTGAGCCCAGGCTCCACTCTTGCTACTCTGAGCAGCAGCAGAAAAGGCAGCCCAATCCCTGGAGCCCACCACACCTTTATTTGGCATCAAACCTTCACATGCATAATCCTAACATGTATGAGATGGGGTGGACCCAAGCCTTCCTATCCAAAATCCTAGAATGCATAAGAGAGGGCAGTTATTCACAATAATACCTGTAGCTGCAGATCCCATAGGGCAGAGCAGACATCCTTAAATCCAAGTAGGTCTTAAGGCCAATAATCCTAGTGGAATAATCCTTGCAGTTTAAAATCCGCAGGGTGGGGCAGACATCTGTAAATCCAAGTAAGACAATCCTAAAACCAAGTAAGTCATCTGTAGTTCCTGACACTCATCTGTCTTGGTCTGTCATTGTCCTAAAGGCTGCCATCTTCCTGATTCCACTTATACCTTCTCCAGTCTTTTTCTTATCCCTCAGTAAATCTAAACCACTGCTTCCTCTTGCAGCTCCTTCTGTGATTCCTTGTTTCTATAGCTGTTCATATTGGGTGAAGTTCTTTCCATGTTGTCCCATTTAGTCTGAGAAAATATACAGGGACAAGTACTCCTCTTCTCCAGCATGACTCTCTCTCTTTTCCATGCCCATCAGGGCTTACCCAAGCATGCACTCCTAGTATTATAGACTGCCAAGTTATACAGAAGAAATATGCAGTCAGACAGACCTGAGCCCTGCAGAGAGTCAAGATAAAAGGTAAAAACACATTTCAACTGCAGCCAGAGGCACATTAGCTGGGGCCAAGCCTCCAAATGACAGCAAAATGACCAGGCCTCCATTCTTCCTCAAGGGATGAGACTTAGTCTGGTCTGGTAAAGTCTAGATAGGCATCAGGCACTTTAGTGTATGACCCATACCCCTAGATCCATCACCTACCTGAGAAGTTCTTTGTTCATTCCACATATGCTTACTATATGACTTGCTTCCCCATTGGTTCACTGTTACTTAAGTGGTTGATCATACATATGACCCACAATGCACTTACATGGGTCTTCCTCTATAAAAACTTACCTGTGAATTGGGGTCCCTGTTTACTCATTCAGGTCCCCTTCTGTCTCTGTTAGAAATTATCTTTTTCTCAATAAATATTTACCTACTATTAATCACCATTGTTCTCAAAAGTCATTCTTTGATTTTAGAGAACATGAACTCAGCATATAAGATATATAATAGGTTGAGAGATATAATATTTTTTACATTTCATCTCCTGTAACAATAGCACAACCTCTTCACTATGACTCAAACATCAATCCCCTTGGTCAAAAATCCAAGGCACACAAGGCAAAATCTTTGAGACTTTCTCCTGAAACTACATTTCAAAATGAGAAGGTAGATTATTTTTCTTCTCCCCTATGGGAGACCAAACCCACAAGAGAACATGACTCTAATAATGCTCTTCAAAAAGTCCTTGCCCAGTCTACTTCCACCTGGAGTAACTCCAAGGTTGACAATGAGCTAGGGCCGAGGGAATTCATTCCACCCTCTTTCGCATTTCCTTCTGTCCTCCAAACTAACCTAGAACTTTGCTTTCAGCGTGTGGCTGATCTTGCCTTCTACCATGAATTTTAATATTTGAGATCTAATCTGCAATGAAGGTACAGGGAATTCTACTTGAAAACTCTGCTTTGCATGATCCAAAAAAAATATACATAAAATGTATAATTAAAAATAATTCCTTGAAATTGAGTAAACAGGATAAGGTGGTGGTTTATCACCTGTGATGACCCACAGAATACCTCAGCTCTTGGTAAGACCATGAATGTTGAAAACTAAAACACTGAGTGCTAAAAGCATTGACTTAAGGTGAGGATTCTTGAGAAAAATGGAGGCAGATGAAAGAAGAAAGGAAAAAGGACCTTTACACAGATAGTGCTTTCTCACTAAGTGATTAAAAGAAACTGAAGGAAAAACGCAGCCAAAGGCCTAACATAGTGCCTACTTTACAGTGTCAACATGCTGGCTTTTATTGTTACTCTTCCTAGACCTGTCCTGAAACACAATAACAAATCAAAGTAAAAAGCAGAGTGGTTGATTGATTGACCAATCTATCTTTGTATGTGGTGTGTGTTTTATACATGCATGTTACTAAAAGCAAAAAATCTAGACTAACCTGAGATAGAAATTGATATAAATAAAACCAGGAATCCTACAAGAATAAAGTTCTGAATTGTGCACAGTGGTGCACCCCTACAATCCAAGCATTTTGAAGGCTGAGGTAGGAAGAGTATGAGTTTGAGGCCAGCCTGAAATATGTAGACTCTGTCTCAAAAAATAAATCAAGCAAAACAAACAAACTAAAAAGAATAAAGTTCTGATGAAGAGAGGAAACAAATGGACAATGAGGACAAAGAGATAGCTGCAAAGTTAGTCTTCAAGGCCCCACACTATATCCCCATTACTCTGTTCTCTCCCTTATTCAATTTGATACAGCCAAATTGTCTTCCTTGTTGTTCTATCAATATGCCTGATTCTTCTCAGCGGGATCTTTTTACTGGTTTCCTACACCTAGAAAACTCTTCCCTGAAATATCCACATCCAAATATCTACTTTTTATCTTCTCCAAATTTTTATTTAAAAGTCACCTTTTCATTGAGACTCTCCACAACCATACTATTTAAAACCACACTTGACAAGAATGTTGGCACACACCTGTAATCCTAGAACTGGAGAGACTTAGGCAGGAGGATTGCCAAAAGTACAAAGCCAGCCTGAACTACATAATGAGTCAAGGCCGGCCAGAATGACATGGCAAGAACTTGTCTCAAAAACAAAAACAAACAAAAAAAAAACCCAGAAAAATAAAACCACCCATATGTACACTCCCTGACCATTTGCCTGGCTGCATTCTTCTCCATAACGTCTATGAACATCTTCTACGATTTACCTGTTTTGCTCCTCTGACAAGAAAGTAAATATAATAGGGGAGGAGGTTGGGGAGGGGGTCTGATTTATCCAAATCTTTACCTTCAACACTTTGAACAGCAGTAATATTTGATTCTTAACAGGTATTAACTTGACATATTATTTTCAAGTAAGGGATTTTTTTTAATGCAAAAGGTGAAAAGATTAACAAAGGAAGAGTGTTGGAAGAGCAAAGGAAATCCTCCAAAGGAAAAGGCATCTTGTTAAGACTTGAATGCTAGTAGTTTTGGGAGAAGAGGCTGGGGTTGATGAGGGGAGACAAGCAGAAGTCTCAAAGGCTTCTGTTCTGGGAGGCTGTGCACTGGAACATGGTTCAGTCCTGGTGGGGTTTGCCATGCCAAAGCTAACTCCATCAGCTACCAGGTTATGGATACAGCCATTGGTGTCAGTTCTTGTCTCTTACTTCTACTATCTCTGTTACCTAAGATGAGCCATTTCATTTCTCTACTACTATTTACTAGCTTTAAAAGATGAGAGTAATATTACTAGTTCATATGTATATTGATTATTAAATATGAAAATGCATAATAAGCAGCCATAGGACCATAGGAGATAGGCTGAGAAGGAATGTCAGGATCAAAGAAGAGTCTATAATGAGCAAGCTTAATTTCAAAATAAATCAAAACCTTTGTATTTCTTAACAATTTGAAGGAAAAAACAATTATCAAATAAAAATGTTTAAAAATTACCATTGTATCCTCCATGTAACAAACTCTCATCCATCACTTTTGTCACAATACAGATTCATATTAAAGTATCTTTAAAACTTACGTCATTTGGAGAAAATCCCAGAATTTCCAAAAAGGTTAACCAACCTTGGGATTGCTAACATTTCCCTTCTCTCTCTTCTCCAGCAGTCAGGTAGTCAGTTTCTGGGAAGATGAGTAGGCAAAAGAGCTAAGAAACTGGGCTCTGCTTGAGACATCACATGGCCAGCTGGAATTAGCTCTCATACAACATGTTTTTCTCTCCTTTGTTTCATTCAGACTGACTGGAGCTGTCTTCTGACTTAGTTGAATTTCCAGTACTAATGTGAAGGGATGATTCTTAATTTTAGTGAGAAATTTGGGGGGGATTTAAAATAAAAATAGTCTAGAAAGGTTTCCAACCTCCTACACTCATGACAGCTTCTGAACTAGTATAAACAAGATATTTTATGTGAAGTAGTATTTATTTCCAAACGTGTCTTTCTGGGAATAAGGGTTATTATGATGTATGTCTGAATACTTTCAATATTTAAATATTCACACCTAAGTAAAAATAAGCAACCAAAGAACTAACCAAGGAATTCTCTATCTGTGGGTTTGGTATACGTTTTGCCCACCTACTAAGTAGTAATGTAAAATAAACTATTGAATATTGAAGAGGTTTTGTAGTGTTGTGCACTATAAACTTAGCCTTGAAACAGAATAGACACAAAGCTGTTTCATTCACATGTTGAAAAATATGATCAATATGGATCTTTCAAAAAATGTAGCTAAGAGAAATGCACATGAAGTTCTTTTAAAATACTCTACATTGTATCAAGAGATAGTCAGACATGTTCTCCTATAGCTGCAAAATTCCTAGGTCAGGTTCATAGAAGAAGTTTCTTTTAAAAACTAAACCAGCTGGATGTTGTTGTGCATGCCTAAAGTCCTAACAATTGGAGGGTTGAGGTAGAAGAAATGCTGTTCAAGGTCAGCCTGGGCCATATAGTAAGTTTGAGGACAGTCTGAACTACTTAGCTAGACTTGTCTGAAAAATAAACAAACAAAACTAAACTAAACACAAAACGCTGAAAAATAAGTAGTCTGCTGTCATTAGCATGGTGCATTTTAATCCCTTTCTCCGGCTGAAATTGATGCTGTAGGGAGGTACTATAACATCTGGCTCAGTCAGAATAGACACCACTAGAGCTTTATAAAGGTCCAGCCCTGGAATGGACATGTGTCAGGCATTACCATAATGTGAAGACCATATGCAGAGTCATGACACTTGATATGCTTTTCACTGAACGCTCTCATCTCTCCAGAGAACCATTTTTCTACCAGTAATTTGTGTGTTCTTACACTGGAATTTATCTACTTGATTCTCCAATTGTTATCTAACTCCTCCATTGAACTTCGGGGAAGCAATATCCCTAGTGCCAAGCACACTGACTAGAAGATACAGGCTCCCAAATGTTGGCTGAGAAAATAATGTGCAAAGGATGCAAGAGATGAAAATATGTAGAGTATTAGAGGCCTGTCATTGAATGTGAAGAAATTATAACTTGAATCATGATGTAAAGTGGTAGGAAGTGGAATGGATTTATCTAAGAAACAGTTTCCTAGATAGTTTTAAGTCTTTCTATGTCTGTACAGTGAATGACATCCCCACACTATAGGGATCATTCTTTTCAATATCCTATACAAATTGGTAGAAACCCTGAGACCAAGACCAAAAAGTTAAATAAATAAATAAATAAATAAATAAATAAATAAATAAATAAATAAATAAAATCAGCAGAAGACCATGAAGACTGAAATAACCTCATACTCCCTAAGACAACAAAAGAGGAATTATTGATCCTTTATTTCCTAGCAACTAGAATGTTCTGAACCCTCAGCACACTCCACAGTCTTGGCTGTAAGACAATAAGTAGAAGGGCACAGAACTCAAACTGAATACAGATACAATAAAACAAGGCAATGCACATACCTAAGTTGTGGTCCTCCCCCAGATGGTCCTCCACCTAAACAACCTATTATATGACACTGAATTGATGAATTCTGCTCCCTACATTGATTTCAGTAGTCTTGAGGGAGGATTTAGGTCATATTGTTTTCTGACTTCCAGAAAACAGTGTTCCATAAGTCACTTTAATACAATGAAATTTCCCATCAAATTGAACTTCCTCAGGATTCCAGTGATTCTGGCAGAATTAAATCTCGCAGTACTAGTCAATGTGAGCATCCAGTGTGAGTGATGGGGCTGACACAGGAAAATGTTGGTTGCCAGCAGGGAAAAGAGCTTTTGAAAACCTACTGGCAGTCACATATTACATTAAGATTTTTTGGAATGATAATGTATAGTCTAAAAACAAATGCAAATCTCAGGGTGTTTATTTCCTAGTTCTTCTGTCATCATGACTACTCTGATCCTATCACTACTATTGAAACCATTCCTTTTTTTTCACAAAGAGCTCAGAGGACAGAGGGAAAAAGAAAAACATTGTGTTTTTTATTAGGAAGAACACAAAATGTCTTTCAGTATCTCAGTGTCCAAAGATTACTTATATATAGGTTTTTATTTCCTTCGAGGCACTTTTTATGTTTCATCCTCATAGGGATAGGAGAACCTTCAAATGCATAGCAATACATAATTTTAAAATTATTAGGAGACAAACAGAGATGAGGCTACCTCAATGACAGAAATAGAATTCAAACTCACTCCATGACCTCTAGTTCCTAGGTTTACAGCAACCAGTCATACACAAGCACAATCACTCTTAAAGCAGAGACCCTAACTCTGAGTATTCTCTACAGGGTGAAGCTGAACACGGCCCAGCAATATTCTCACACCAGTTGAACCATGGCTGACCTCTCCCAGCTTTGAGGCTAGTAAGTTGTTGTTGTGGGCCGTGAGAAAATGTCAGTGCTTTGTACTGTAAGAGTGACTCCAAGGTAATCTCATAGTTCAAAGAAAACCCGCTCAATCTTCACACATATACAACATCCTCTACAAAGGCAGAATTATGCACTTTTTACACCAACTAAAACTGATGAATTCAGTGATGCTCTTATCTAGAAGTTATTACTGAACAATAATCTGTTACTAGAAGCTCAGAGAGGTGCAAGAAGAAGAATTGAATGGTTCTGTCAGTGAGAATTTACAACCCCATTGCAAAGCTATTATCAGCAAATTATCACTCTTTTCACCCCTGACAACTAGCCCTTTTCTGCCAAATCCCTGTGGAATGAGGTTCTTTTTAAAATCTTATTTGCTTAATTTTTTTAGTGTATCAACACATGAGTGTTACATAATATTTAATTCTTTGTGGAAAGTTGATCCACGCACATGATACATCTTAATTTCTTTTTTCTTCTCTGCCCCCTCCCTGCATGCATCTCTTATGTTGGGGCAATGTGAGTAAAGAGGGATTGAATACTCTAGATCAACATCCTTGTGGAAGGACCAAAGAAAATGGCACAAGGACAGAACTAGGAGATTCAGTCACCTATTGTTAAGTCAGGCTATATTTGTATTAGCAATACCTGAACTAAGTTGAAGATAGCCCAATTTACAGATTCTAAAATACACAGAACTTTTAGTATTTATCCCATTCCAGGCACTTTTTGAATTGTGCACTCTTTATATATGGTTCTTTTCATCATCACCATTACTCTACTAGAAAAGTACTATTATTTCACAAGTGAGGAATTTGCAGAAGAGAGAAAGGTGAATAACTTTACCCAAATCATACTCTTAACTAACATTCAATTATCTGAGCTGGGATTTAAGCCAGGTAGTTTGACTATAATCTAGGCTTTGTACAGTTAAACTGCATGGCTTTTGTAGATCTGGAAGTAATCTGCAAAACTTTCTCCCTCTGTGTGCCTGTTGATAAGTCTAATGCCATGGCTTCCTAGCAACCAAGATCTGTACAAAAATCTATCCTCTTGGCAATATCTGATTCTACTGGCCCAGCTTCCACCACTAATTCAGCTTTCACTAACAAATATTTGTTAAATTGGACTGGCTTTTCCTGCATCTGAACACCCTCAGTTACTCGGGCTTCTATAACCATGTATACCCATGGTTTTCTTCCTACCTCTCAGAAGCCTTCTCAATCTACTTTTCTTCTGTCAATCACTTACACGCAAGTGTTCCTCATTGTTTCATCCTACACCCAATCTCCCTAGACTCTCTCTCCCAAGTGCTCCCAGCCACTTCAATTATTGTGTAACGCTGACTTCTCCCAAGTATATATTTATAGCCCAGTTGCATTTCTAAAATTCCAATCACATGGTCAGCCTTCTGCTGGAATAAAATGTTCCTATGTACTCAAAATTAATCTGTCCAACTTCTCAGAGGCAGAAGTCAAAGAAGCTAAGAAGCATATGAAGAAATGTTCCACATCACTGGTCATTCGAGAGATGCAAATGAAAACAACACTGAGATTTCATCTCACTCCACAAAGAATGGCTGCTATCACAAAATCAACCAACAATAAATGCTGGCGAGGCTGTGGGGAGAAAGGAACCCTACTCCACTGTTGGTGAGATTGCAGACTTGTGCAACCATTGTGGAGATACGTGTGGAGATTTCTCAGAAAACTAGGACTAGGGGTCCCATTTGACCCTGCTATCCCCCTGCTAGGAATATACCCAAAAGAATTTAAAAAATCATATTGGAAAGACGGATGTACACCCTTGTTCATAGCAACTCAGTTCATAATAGCTCAATCTTGGAAACAACCCAAATGCCCATCAACTGGAGACTGGATAAAGAAGATGTGGGTTTTTTAAATATAAAATGGAGTATTATTCTGCCAGAAAGAATGACAAGATCGATTCCTTTATGTGCAAATGGAGGCATCTGGAGGATATACTAATAAGTGAAATAAACAGATCACAGATAGGCAAATACCAGATCTTCTCTTTGATATGAACACCTGTAGATACAAATTGAGCTCAGTTATTATAGAATGGGAAATTCCATAGGAAATTTGGTGTGGGAATGTAATGAGGGCAAGGAATAAATATGGTTCTGAAAGAAAATAAAAGAGCATGTATATAGGGTGTGGGGAGGTGTAGGTGGGTAGGGATGTGGATAAAAATGAGAATTAACTTGTGTCATATACTGGTACAAATTCCCCAATGTTATGTGTGACTGTGAGATGTATATAAAATGTACCAATAAAGAATTCAATTTTTAAAAATTTTTGTCTGTCCAAAATTTAGTTCATCTCTGTGCCCTCTATCAACTTCCAATATTATTTCTCCTCTGTTTATTTTCTTGGTGAATAATCTACAAATTACTCAAGTCAAGAACCTGGGAATCATTCTGTCTTCTCTTCTCATATCCAATAATTTACCCATCCTTGTTGATTCTGCCTGTTAAATGGCTTCTAAACCTGTCTACTCTCCATCCCACAAGTTTTGATGAGATTACAACCACCATTTACTTACCTTTAAATTATAGCATAAATATAAGATCACTTAAAGATCATTTCCTCTATGGAGTCTTCAGAATATAGCTCCCTACTTATCTTCCTCACCCACCCTTGAACTTTGTTTTTATTTTATTGTTTTTAACTGTTTATTGGTATATTTTATATATACATTATAATCACATTCATCATTGAAAATTTGAACCTGTACAGGATATATCTTGATTTTCATTTTTTCCCATTCCCCTGGCCTTCCTTTAGCCCCTTCACCTCCACATATACATAAGCTTTGTTTCCATTTTTTCCTTTTATCTTCAAATATTTTTGCCTTTTTGCTTTCTCCTGTCCTGATCCCTAGTTCTCCTTCCCCTTTGAACAATTTCTTTCTATTTCACAATACCTATTATACATCTTGGACTTCATTTACACCTTTTTCTCACACTAGAGAAATTACTTGGTATTTACATATGCATGTCCTATTTAATTTCACTTATGTGTAAGCCCTCAATGTGCATACATTTAGCTATAAATGTCTCTAATTTATCATTTTCATTGCTCAGTAATCCATTTTACAAAATAGATATTTATCCAGTCTCCAATTGATGGGCATTTTGGCTATTTCAAAAATTTAGCTATTACAAATTGTTCTGCTATAAACATGGATATGCATATGTCACTATCATATTATGCTTTTAATTCTTTCATAGATATACCCATCAGAGAGATAGCAAACTCAAATGGAACCTCTAATCCTAGTTTTTTGAGGAATTTTCATATTTCCACAGTGGTTGGACCAGTCTACATTCTTGGCAACAGTAGAGGAGGGTCATCCCTTAACTTGATACAGAATAGCTCAAGTGCTCTGAGAGGTTTCAATTATTTTTTAACTCTTCCTACTGATTTCTTACGTTCCCTCTATTACTCCATTCTCCCCCTCCACTCTTAAGTTGTCTAATTCTATGTCTGATGAGTCACTTGCTGTAGAAAGTTTTCCCTGAGCTCCACATTTGGCTGTTTCCCTTCTCCAGAATACAGTGAATTTCTCTACCACAGCACTTATCACCCTGTATTGTAGTTATGCCTCACTATTTGAAAGGATGGTTCATTTTATACATTTATCTTTATAAGTTCATGTTTTTTTTTTTTTGAGACAGGGTCTCGCTTTGTAGTTCAGGCTGGCTCTGAGCTCACTATGTAGCCCAGGCAAGCCTTGAACTCAGCAATCCTCCTGTCTCTGCCTCCCAAGTGCTGGGATTACAGGCATGAGCCATCACACCCGGCACTGTGGTATGTGGTATTGATTGCTGGTAGGTGTGAGTCTCCACGCCCAGCACTGTATGTGGTTACCGGGGATTGAACTCAGGACCTTGCACTTGCGAGGCAGGCACTGGAACCACTGAGCTAACCCTCCGGCCCAAGTTCATGTATTTTTAAGGAAAGAGCTAAAAGGGGAACAAATCAGTAACTAGGTGCTCTGCTCCAAACAGTCCTGCAGGAGCCCAAACTCCCAGCGGTTTCATCATCCTTTGATGTCTTCTCAGTCACCCAGTATGATAATAGTTGCATAGTAAAGGACTAAAGACCATCAAGAATCATTGGTGGGAGATCTGATGGGTCAGGGCTTGAAACAACAACCGTCACTCCCATTCTCATTCCATGAACTAAGACTCAGCTCCTGGTAGCATCTAACTGAATATGAGGCAAGTAAAGGTAATTTATCTGTGTCAACAAGAGGAGTAGGTTTGGTGCTCAGTCTTCCACAATAACTGTCACTCTCACTGAACTGTAACTTCATGATATTAGGGGTAAAGATATTCTTGTTCTCCACTTTAACCTCACCTGTAGATATAATTGGTAATCAATAAGCATTTACTGGGTAAGACATGCACATCAGTATTTATATATTGTCTTTTAAGTGTGTTTTCTCCATACCAGTGCTGGCTGGTGCCATGTAAATCACCTATACAGCATCTTCTGTAGCATCCCGTAGTATACCTTCCTATAGTTCACTGTCTTCATGGAGCTATGGTGCAGTAAGTGTCTCTGTGGATTTCAATGGTAGGCTCCATCGCAGAAATGAACATTATGATCTTCTCTGGATATGTACTAAGTATAGATGATAAGCAACCATGCGAATTTACTTGTTTAACAAGTATGTATGTATGTATGTATATATATATATATATATATACACACACATATACATATATAATAGATTATTACCCATATTCTCTCTTCCTAAGGCATGCACTTCCCCAGAACTGAGGTAGCTGCTAGGCTGGCACACTGATCACCACTGAGAAAAATGAGTATAAATGACCCTATTAGCTATCATAGTATAAGGGTATTGTTGAGGTTATTGTACATATTACATAGCATTCAATTTAAAGACAGAATAAATTTTATTTTAAATTATAATAAAAAGAATAACTTTCTTCTGAACATTGAATTATTTTATCTTCTGCTGTTCACCCATCATACAACCTATATTAATTATTTCTTAGCATTTGCTACTAGAAGACTCAGAACAAGTTTGGGGCTACATAGAGTAGAGGACATCAAGATTTGCATTTGCTGTTCTAATCCAATTCAGGTTTCCACTAATTCAAGATCTGTTTCTCTAGCCATATTTTCCTTTGTCCTCATTTTTGCATTATATTCACTAGTCTTTATCTTATACTGTACATTTATGTAAGACACCTTGAATATGTTTGGAAAAAAAGAGAAATACATACAACTAAAATATATTAAATATTGTCTTTCAGAGAGACAAAAACATGATTTCAATAGAATGTGGTTAGGTATTTTCATTCTTCATTAATCTATGGTGTCTTAGCTTCAGAGATATTTTGAATGGAATGTGAAACAGCCCTTCATTTGGGGAGAGGATAAAAGAAGGAAAAGAATAAAAAAGATTGATCATAAATGTGGAGATGACTGCAAGCTGGGAATTGAAGCAAATACAAAAAAACATATTTTGTATGTGAAATATATTGTCTACTATTACGAAAATTCATGTCATTATATGTTCGGTGAGAACAAGAACTTGTCTTCATTGTTGCTATTTCCCCAGCATGCAAAAAAAATGTGGCATATTAAACATTGAAACAATGTATTTTGAAAGTGAGAATATTATACATTTTACTGAGATGAATAAGTAGCAAAAGGATGAGGCTGAATATTAGTTATATAACCACATGCATATCATCTTTGAATTCAATTTTATCACATAAAATGAGGATAGTAGAATGTTTCCACTGGGATCTTCCTAATGTTAATATAATGTTCATGTTCTTGTTGAATCTAGTGACATAGTTAAACATAAAGACATGAATACCTATAGTAATTTTAGAATTTTGCCTTCAAAATAGGATACCAACCTACTTCATCAATTGTCCTCACAAATGTGAATACATCAAGGGCATGCACCATGCTTCAAAGGGAATATAGCAGAGCTTTCCACCCACATTTCAGAAACAACACACAAGTTTTACAACACACAGCCTCTATCATACTGAAATTTGGGGAAAAGCCTGTACTTTTCATTTGAAGTTGATATTTAGTTTTGAGCTACACTGTAGGGACCATATATTGATAGGCCAAGCCCTATAATCTTAAAAATAAGGGTTGATGAACTGCTATTATATCGTATTTTTTATTTGTCAAGGGATTTTGAGGTAATATTGAAGAAACCTTCCCAATATTCTCAGTGATCTGAGTTGGTGACAAGAACAAAGAGAGCAAATCAATTTGTTGATTTGCCTGCAATCTTTTGGTATTATACAGAAATCATAGAACTTGTACTTAAAAACGGCTCATGTTTCTTCACAAAGGAGCACATAGTCAATTTCAGATTTTCCCAGTCACATAGATTAAAAATTAAGTGAATAAAAGCAAACTTAAATTACAGATTTATTTTTAATTCTGAAATAATTTTGTCATTGAGCCAGAAATTCCCTTACTTGATACTTCAGTGACTCCTGGACCTCCAGTGAGAGATGCCAAAAATGTGGAGCATAAAAGTGAGTCTCTTAGGATCTGGGGTTTCTTTATTCATTCAACACATATTGAATAACTACTATATGCTTGTTCATAATGTTATTCACTAAAATCTACAATGCAACTACCATGTTTCAAGCATTATTATAAGTACTAGGAATACATCTGTGACCGAAATATATCTAAACTCCAAATTCTGTTGGACAGACAAATAGTAAAAAAGTGATATGGAGAAAAGGAAGTAGTGAAAGCAGACAGGGAACATCAAAAAAAGAGTGGGTAGTCTTTGGAGGTCTTATTGAAGATACTGACATCAGAACAAAGGTACAACTAATAAAGCAAACAGAGCAAGCTATGAGCTTATGTGGGGAAAAGAAAAGTACCCAGTGTATGTACATTATCAAAGAAAATGAAAAGAAAGAGAGAGAGAGCCCAATCTGATACGCAGAAATGATGTATTACTCCTCCACTACAGTTGACAGCAGTTCTGGGGGTGCAGCTTTTGCAGGTATTGATAGCCTGAAGAAGAAATGTATGGCTTTCTAATGGCATAAAACAAGGATCAGTGGAGTGAGGAAGGGGAGAAGAAGATAGCTGAAGCAAAAAGGAAAGAGAACTCTAAGGGTCTCAGGTGCAAAACTGAATTGATCTTTTGGACCCTTTGCCACAAAGAGTGAATGTGTACATCCTTTTGGAAAACATTTAAGCCATACATCTGACACCTTTAGAGATCTTTTATGCCTGCTGGCTCAGTCATTTGACTGCTGAGAATTTGTCTTTAGGAAATAGAGAAAAGGAACATGTACAATACTACTCTTTGTATTATTCCTTATTTATTTTGTCTCTTTGATGGACCTCTGGATCACAGATTTGGATTAAACGTAACCTTAATTCATGACACTTTCATTATTAGTCAATGCATCATCTGTAATCTAGTTTTTAAAAATATATTAATAATACAATAGCTATAAATTCACTGCCCAACTACAAGAATTGAGAAGGCAGTATTCAGAAATAACAGCATCAAATGAGATCCACAAATAAGTGGGATTTAGATATATGTCAAAGGTAGCATAACAGATTGTTTCATAAAGGAGGGAGGACTGTTCAGCAAACATTATAATGTACCCTCATTGTGCACATTATGCAAAAATAGCTGCATATTGCTTAAAATCTTCACTGAAATATGTAATAAAGATAAACTTCTTCCTTAGATTAGAGAAGGGCTTAATGAAACATAATTAACCACTAAAAATTAGTAAATTAGAATAAAGAAACCTGCACTCATCAAGAGATGCCTTAAGTAAGATTTTAAAGAAAGATATTAGTCTGAAAAAAGATATTTGTCACATTATAATTAAAAAGGGTATCAAATACTTCATGCCAAGATGTATAAATCAGTAACAAGAAAAAAAGATAAAAAGTCTCAAAAACAACAAGAGGTATATCACAAAAAAGTGGCTACAAACATCTAAAAAGAAGCATCCCTCTATGGTAATCAATAAACATAAACAGACTGGAATGGAGAAAGCATTTGACACATAATCAATTAGCAAAAAATTAAAAAGTACTGTATTTCCACATGCATCATTAATATAATTTCTTATAAATTGCTGATGGAACTAAAAACTGGTTGCCATTATGTTTTAAAGTTGAATACGCACATGCCTATAACCCAACAATTCTATTCCTATATAAATACCTCTTCCCCAATTGTACATGGATACAGGGCATATGAATACATGTGTATACAGGAAACTATACACAAGTGCTGGAAGAAAATACTGTTCACATAGAAAAAAATCCATATAATCTAAATGCTCACTGTCAAAAAAATGGGCTGGGCTTTACTTCAGGGGATCTGTTGCCTGCCTTGCAAATACAACATCATGAACTCAGTCCCTAGTACCAGAAGAAAAAAAACTGTTAAATAAAAAGATTGGATAAACAAGTTTGTAGTATACACATACAATAAAATACTATAGAGGAATTTAAAATGACAGCCATTCAACAGTATAACTGAATTTTAGTGATGTTGTTTTGAATCATAAATGTAAATACCAGATGACAATATATGATTTGAGTTTTTAAATAAAATGAAAAATATTCAAAGGGAATGTGATGGGGGAACATAATGAGGGGAAATTTTAAATATGATTTAGAAAGAAAAAGAAATATTATGTATATAAGGGGTGGGAGGTTGTGGGTGGGCAAGGATATGGGTAAAAATGAGAATTAACTTCTGTCTTATACTGGTACAAATTCCCCAATGTTGAGTGTGAGTGTGAACTGTATATAAAATGTACCAATAAAGAATTCAGTAAAAAATAAGTACAATTAAATATCAGATAACAGACTAAATGTTTACACTGCATAAATGTATAACAAACACAGCATTCAGGATAGGATTTTCTTTTGACAGAGACATAAGAGATGGAACAAAATAAAAACATTTATAGTGTTATTCATAATAACTTCAAATATGTGGCGAGGCTAGGAATAGGTAGTATTAAGAAAACATGACTGATAAAGAATGTTTAATAGGCTAAAGTATGACTCTTGTAACTCAGTAAAAGATTATGAAGCCAGCCAAAACTACAGTCATTATGTTCTAAGCTAGCCAACTTATCATACAGACAAAAGTATGAGCTATAAAGCTTTTACCAGTCAGATATAAATTGACTATGAAAGGATGTAAGGATGAAAGTCCATACTTAATAGATTTGTGCTTATGATATATAGTATTAACAAAATAGAGTTTTTGTGATAAGCTATCCTAAAATTCCATTTACACTAGTTTTGTCATCCTTTATCCCTGAGATTTTATAATACAAGGAAATTTCATGAGATCTTTACCCGCGTCCTCAGTCCCTAAATAACTTAGCATACAGTTAATGCTCAGTATTAATTACAGATAAATAAATAAATTGATACTTGTTGGTTATCACATAGGAATTATGTAGCACTGGAAATTAAATTTTATTGAATGACATCATTCTGCTTTTTCATTACTGGGACAAAATTATGAAACCCACAACTTGAAGGAGGAGAGATTTTACTTGCTTTGTGATTTGAGATGCTCTGTGGCTCCCAGGCAAAAATATGAAAGTAGAAGGGCCTGGTGGTGCAGCCAAGAATCAAAACCCAGGGAAAGGAGTGAAATCTACCTTCCACAGCATGTTGTTAGCGACCTGCCTTCCTTCACTGGGTCCCGCTACCTAACAACACATTCATTAAGAGCGTTAGTGTGTTAACTGCCAGTGAGCGCAGCATTGCCTGTTCAGTCACCTCTCCAGGAGACTCTTAATCCATTCAAGCTGACAATTAAGGTGAACTAGCTCTGCACTGTTATAAGAAAATGCTGAACTTCAAGTCAGATATACTCTCTAGTCAATTAGCTCAAAGTTTAGTTTTCAGCATAATATTTACTGATGTCTGATATTTTTCTTTATGTGTTCAGTTCTTATTGAAATTATACTAGAATATAAGACACAAAAGAATGGAAACCTAAACCTTCTTATCTCTAGCTTACTAAAGTGTCCTGCCACCTATAACAATGGCAGGTATACTGTTAGTACTTAGGAAGCAGGTGCTAAATGGTTGAAGAGATAAGTATATATGGGCAGTGACAAAGAAGAAAATACAGACGCGCACAGACACAAAGGAAGAAGTGATTTGTTTAGTTGGATTTTTAACTTCCATTTCATTTTAAATGATTATTGTAATATCATGTTTTAAAGAGGTGGGTGGGAAAGGGGGACAAAAACACCTGTTCACCCTCTCCATCATGCAGTGTAGAGGTCACCCAAGGTACCTGGACCCCAGAAACTGGAATACTAAAAATATGTCGTTTAAAAATCTTGCCCTGTAATTTATATAGTTGTCATTTCACAGATCCACAATGAAATGAAGTATTGCAAACATTCACATTTTCTGTCTTTTTCCATTTGAAAAACTCATTTTTCTCAGGTATCACTTTATTATTCTTATCATAAAAATGGCATTGGAAATGGTAAAATCTGAAAGACATTCTGAAGCTAAGTAAAGAAATTTTCCCTAGCAGTGTAGGCACACATTCTTACTTATACATGAATAAGAAGAGCTTGTTAAACAGTGTATAAACTTGGAGAAAATATGCCCTGCAGTAAGTTGCTTTATTTATAATCATTCACAAAAACATATTATGAGCTAACAACTTGAAATTGATTGCTCACTCCCATACTGTTTCTGAAACATGTTTCTACTTGTTAAGGTGGACTGTAATATGACAGCCAGTACTAGATGATGCATTTGGCATGATTCATGACAGCCTTTGGTAATGGAAATGTTTTTTCCTTTAAGTATGTATATTTCAATAGACTTATGTAATGTTTATAGACAGAAAAAGAAGGATAATGGCTGAGTTTCCAGTTTTTCTACGGCCTTGATGTCTGTGAGTATATTCTATGGGTTATTTAGTTCTTGTATGCAGTTCATGAAGTTCATATATATGTATTTATTTTACATTTGAATATTTATTGATACATTTTATATATACATCATGATCACACTCAACACTGAGAATTTATAACAGTATTTGACATGACTTAATTCTCATTTTTCCCCTTCCCCTGTCCATCCTACAACTCTCCCACCCACATGTACATAAGCTTTGTTTTCTTTTTTCCATGCTATTTTTCTTTCCCCTTGTTACTTACCTCTGCATCCCTTTTCACTTTGAATATTTTTTATTTTGTAATGTCTATCATATAGTCCAGAATTCATTTCCATCTTCAGTTTCTCATACCAGGGAAAAGATATGGTATTTACACATCTACTTATTTCACTTATGAGTATGTTCTAAAGGTATGTCCTGTTGAGTATAAATGACTCAAACTTATCATTCTTTATGGCGGACTAATACTCCTTTTCATAGGGGTAAAAAAAAAAAAAAAACACATCTTCTATTTCCAGTCTCCAGTTGATGGGCATTTGGGTGCCTTCCAAGATTTAGCTATCACAAACAGCTTCTATAAACATGGTTGCACATATGTTACTGTGATATGAATCTTTAATTCCTTCATGTATATACCTAGTAGGACAATAGCAAAGTCAAATGGAACAGCCAATCCTAGTTTCTTTGTTTGTCTATTTGTCTGTGTGTTTGTTTGTTTGTTTTTGAGACAGATTTGTAGTTCAGATTGGGCCTGGACTCACTATGTAGCCCAGGCTAGCCTTGAATTCATGGTAATCCTCCTTCCTCTGCCTCCCAAGTGCTGGGATTGTACTTGTGAATCACGACATCCCCAGCATTGTGGTATGCAGTACCTGATATCAAACTCAGAACCTTGCACTTGTCAGGCAGGTGCCAGAACTACTAAGATAAACCCCTGGCCTTCTATCTCCACACTGATTTCCATAGTAGTTTACCAGTCTACACTCCCACCAAGTGTGGTGACAATGGTTCCTTTCTCTCTGCATCCTCACCACCATTTATTACTGGTTAATTTCAAGATAGCAGCCATTCTTTGTGGAATGAGATGAAATTTCAGTGTTGTTTTCATCTGCATCTCTAGATTGACCAATGATGTTCAATATTTCATCATGTGATTCTTAGTTGGATTTACTTCTTCCTCTGAAAAGTATCTGTTCATTTCAGATGCCCATCTTTGAAATGACTGCAGTTTTCAGACTAGAGCTGTTCCATCTCCTTTGTTAGACTAATTCCGAAATATTTCATTTTTGGGATGCCATTTTGGAAGGAACTGACTCAGTAATTTCTCTTTCAATGAGTCTGTCAATTGTATATACAAAGGCTTTTGATTTTTGAGCATTAACCTTTTATCTAGCCACACTACTAAATTTGCTGATTAAGTTCAACAGTTTTATGGTTGAGTTTTTATGATCTTCTATGTAGAATATCATCTCATTAGCAAATAATGACAGTTTAACCTCTTGCTTTCCTATCTCTATTTATTTTATTTCTTTCTCTTGTCCAATTGCTGTGACTAACGTTTCCAGCACTATTTGAAAAGGAGTGGTGATACTGGACATCCTTGTCCTGTTCCTGATCCTAGTGTGAAAGGTTTCAGTTTTTGACCATTTACTAAAATGTTGGTTATTGGTTTCTTGTAAGTATCTTTCATTAGTTTGAGGTAAAGTCAGTCTATTCTGATTTTCTGTAGGGTTTTGATCATGAAGGGTGTTGGATTTTGTCAAGTGCTTTTTCTACATCTATTGAGATGACCATATGATTTTTTTCCTTGAGTTTCTTTTTTTAACTTATTATTTTATTGGTACATTACATATACACATCACAATTACACTCCACAATGAGAATTTGTACCAGTATATGACATAACTTAGCTCTCATTTTTCCCCTTCCTCTACCCACCCTACTACCTCCCATGCCCCTAAATATATAAGCTTTGTTTCCTTTTTTATCATCAATTTTTTCTGTCCTCATTATTTACCCCTAAACCCCATCAACCTTTGAATATTTATGATTTCACAATATTGATCATGCATTCTAAAACACATTTACAACTTCAGCTTCTTATACCAGAGAAAAGATATAATATTTACACATAGGTGACCTATTTATTTCACTTATGAGTATGTCCTGAAGGGACATCCATTTGAGTACAAATGATTCAATCTCATCATTTTTTGTGGCAGAGTAATATTCCATTTTACTTTTAAAAACCACATCTTCTTTATCCAGTCTAGAGTTAATGGGCATTTGGGTTGTTTCCAAGATTTGAGTCTCTTAATATAGTGTATTACATTTATCAATTTAGATATGTTGAACCATCCTTGCTTCCCTGGGATGAATCCAACTTGGACAGAGTATATGATCTTCTTGATGATTTTCTTTTTTTCTGTTTGCCAGTACCTTATTAAGGGTTTTTGGACCAATGTTCATTAGGGAAATTGGCCTACAGTTCTTTTTTTATTTGAGGGGGTCTTTCTCTGCTTTTGGAATCAAGGTAATGATTGCTTCCAGGAATGAACTTGGAAATACTTTTTCCTTTTTGATTTAATTAAAAAATGTGAGAAGTAGTAGTGTTAACTCTTCTTTAAAATTTTTGTAGAATTCAGCATTAAAACCATCAGGACCAGTGCTTTACTTTGTTGGTAGTTTTTTATTACATTTTCAATTTCACAGATTGATATTAGCGTGTTTGACAGTTTTATATCATCTTCATTCAACTTTGCAAGTTCATACATGTCTAGGAATCTATCAATTTCTTCTACATTTTCCATCTTATTGGAGTACAAATTTACAAAGTATGTGTTTATTATCCTTTGGACTTCCACTGGATCTGTGGTGATTTCCCCATTTTCATTCCTAATAGCATGGATTTGAGCCTTTTCCTTTCTTTGTTTGATAAGGTTGGCTAAAGTTTTGTCAATTGTGTTTATCCTTTTAATAAACCAAGTATATGATTTGTTGATTTTTGTATCATTCTCTTAGTCTCCATTGCATTAATTTCTGCTCTGACCCTTATAATTTCCTCCCTAGTATGTGATTTTGGCTTGTCTTGCTCTTCTTTTTCTAGTAGCTTAAAGTTCAGCATTAGACTGTTTATTTGAGCTTGCTCTATTTTCCTGGTGTAGGTGTTCACTGCTATGAACGTCTCTCATAGAACTGTTTTCATTGTGTTCCATAAATTACTGTATGCTGTGCTGGAATTATCATTTAATTGTAAAAACTGTTTTATTTCTTCTTAAGTTTCTTCTGTGACCCACTGATTGTTCAGCATAGTGTTGTTTAATTCCCATGTGTTTTTGAGGTTCATGGAATTTCTTTTGCTATTTAGCTCCAATTTCAAGGCACTGTGGTCTGACAGTATACCAGAAATAACTTTAATTCCTTTGTGGTTATTTAAAAATTTTCTTTGATCTAGTGCGTGGTGTATTTTGAATGGCCCATGAGCAGCTGAGAAAAATGTATATTCAGACTTTGTGGTGTGCAATACTCTGTAGGTATCTAATAACTCCATTTGCTCGAAGGTTTGGTTCAGTTTAAACATTTCATTATTGATATTTTTTTGTCTAGTTGATCTGTCTAACTGTGACAATGGGGTATTGAAGTCCCTTACCACTATTGCGTTCGTGTTTATCTAGGGTTTCATGCTCATTAATACTTGTTTTATGTAGTTGGGTGCACTGGAATTTGGTGCATAAATATTTATGAATGTCATCTCTTTCTCTTGGATTGTTTGCTATATGTTGATGTAGTGTCCTTCTTTGTCTCTCTTGATCCATTGGGTTTGAAGTCTATTTTATCTACTCATAGGACAGGCACTCCTGCTTTTTTGCAGTTTTTCCATCATATAGAGAATTGTTTTCCATCCATTTACTTTCAATCTATGGTTTTCTTTCTGAATTAGGTGGTTTCTTGTATGCAGAAAATTGTAGGATCTTGCTTCTTAATCTATTCTTCCAGTCTGTATCTTTTAATTGGTGCATTGAGGCCATTGACATTAATGTTTATGACTTATATGGACTGATTTATACCTGCCATGATTTTTTCCTGTTCTTTGCTTGTGCCCATTTCCATTCAGTTTCTTGCTTGTCCAGTAGATTCACTCTGCTGGGTTATATGGGTTTGTGATCTTCATTTTTTTTTCCAAGATATTCTTCAGAATGGAGACCACATTTTGTATTTGTGTAGTTTTGGGGGTGTTTTTATTTCCCCATCAATTATGAAAGACAGTTTTGCAGGATACATCAATCTAGATTGAAGGTTGTTTTCCTCCATGCTTGAAATATTCCACTCCAGGTTCCTCTTCCATTGAGTGTTTGTTTTGAAAAGTCTGTTGTGATTCTGATTAGCTTCCCTTTGTATGTGCTTTCTATTTTCCTTTTGCTAAATGCTTTCAGTATTTCATTCTTTTGTTGAATATCTAGAACCATGATAATTATATGCTTACATATAGATTTTTTTTATATCATGGCCATTTGGAGTCCTGTATCCCTCACTTATTTGTATATCAAATTCTTTCCCTTCTTCTGTGAAGTTTTCTGTATTATATCTGTGAATGGTTTCTTTCTTTTTTGCATTGTCTCCTGATTCTTCAATTACTCTAATCAGTCTTATATTATCCCTCTTTTTATCATCTAGGAACTGTTGGGTTGATTTCTCATGGTTTATTGCCATTTTACATAAATCATTTCTGCTCATTGGCTGCAATTCTATCCTCTAGGTCTGAAATTTAGTCCTCACATTCATTCATCCTACTTCACAAACTTTTATTGGAGTTTTAGTCACCTGGAACTCTAAAACTGTTTAATAAGTTCCATTGCTTTTGTTATCTGAGATTCTATCATGTTCCTGAATTCTTCTCCAGTGTTTTTAATCATATCTTTGACTGAAGACAGTATCTCTGTTTTTAACTCAGAGATTATTTCTGATGTCCATTTTACTAGATCTTCTTTTGTTACCATCTCAGAGAGTGTTGGTGATTGAACTTCAGTTTCCTCTATTTCCTTTTTCCCTGAATTCCTCTGTGGTGATGATCTTCCTATTTGTATCTTTTTTTCTTTTCTCATTTCTATTCCTTTGTCATTGTTGATGTTATTTGTTTAATTCCTTGCCTGCTGCCTGGGCAATGTTTACTTCAAGTCTCTTTCTATTATTTGGATCCCTTAGGAGGTGACTACTTCCTGAGTTGTCCTCCTTGGATATGTAATGGCCCTTAAGTAATGTCAGTTCTGGCCCACCTTAGGAGGTATTTGAATAGAGCAATCACTATCTTTGTTGACATAATATAGGCAGTATCATGAACAGTATCAAACATAGCACAAGAAAGATAAGCTTTGGCAACTACTATCCTGAAATCTTTAACCTCATGATCACGTGCCCAAATTTAGAAAAATCAGAAATAAGTTTGCAGCATATAGGTCCATCCATACAGCAGCACTACACTTTGGGAATTAAAGGTCACCGGGGAGCTGGGAAGGTAGAGAGACAGAAGGAGAGGGAAAGATTAGAAATAGCATAAGAGGATCTACAGAGATCACATAGACTTCAGGAATTTATAGATGCTAGAGGACAACAGAGACTAAAGGGACAAATATAAGACAGAACCAATTAACAACCACAGGACCACTAGAAACTTTGTCCACTCTCCTGTAATAATACATAAAGAAGAGAAATTAGGGAAGACTGAAACACTTTAACTTCTAGGTACTGATTCTGACAAGAGTAGAATAGGGGAACCTGGCAATAGCAGGCGACAAGGGCTATTTTCTTTCTTCTGTGAAAATGAGAGCAATTGAGAGGATTAAAACAAATTGAACAGTTTCAGCAATAAGAGTAGAGAAATGAAGAAAGAATGTTAGGTCACTTTGATTTCTGCCTCTGAGAAATGTCTGTTCATTTCGGTTGCCCATTTTTGAATTGGGTCTTTAAACTTGGGGAGGCTGATCTGTTTGAGTTCTTTATATATTGTCGATAATAGCCCTTTGTCTGATACACAGCTAGTAAAGATTTTTTCCCATGTTGTTGGTTGTCTTCTAGCAGTGCCAGTGACTTCTTTGGCTGTGCAGAAGCTTTTCAATAGGATGAGATCCCATTTGTTGATTCTTTCTGCTAGTTCTTGTGCTAGAGAGGTTTTATTCATAAAGTCTCTGCCTAAGCCAATGTCTCCAAGAGTTTTACCAAGCCTGTTTACCAGCAGGCTTATTTTTTCTTCTCTTTGGCATGAACACCTGTAGATGCAAATGAGTTCTAGAAAGTAGGACAGCTTTTATAGAGTGGAATATTTCTATGGGAAACTTGGTGTGGGAATGTGATGAGGGGAAAGAATAAATATGATACAGAAAGAGAATAGAGGAGCATGTATAAAGGGGGGAGGAGGCGGGAGTGGGTAGGGATATGGGTAAAAATGAGAATTAACTTGTGGCATATACTGGTACAAATTTCCCAATGTTATATGTGATTTTGAGATGTATATAAATTGTACCAATAAAGAATTCAATTAAAAAAAAGAATGTTAGGTCAGAAAAAAAGAAAGAAAGAGTAATAACAGCAACAAAACAAAACAAAACAAATAAAACAGTACCAAAAGAACACTTCACAGTGTGGATTTGTTGTCTCCTGTAGATGGTACAGGCAGCAGCATGCAGATCAAAGTTAATTAGTCACAGGGAGATAACATTCACCCCTTGTCTAGATTCTGAGTATAATGCCTGAGTTGAAGTCAAAGAACTCCTGTAGGCTTAAACTCTGTAAGAATTCAGGCTCTTGCAGGTGGAACTGATTCACTCAATTCACAGATGGCTGTATTCAACAGGATTCCCTCACTCTTCTTTGGCATGGTGGACTGGGCAGAAGAAGACACTGAAAACCTCTGTCTATGTTCTGCTAAGTACACTAATGCCACACATAGTCAGTGTCCATTGACAAGTAGGTGGTGTCTCTAGAGGCTCTTCCCAAGCAAAAGTCATGTTTAGCCTGGCCCACAAGGGAATGGAGATTCTGTGGCCTTCTGGTCTCACTCTGGTCACAGAAAAGCAGGGCTCGTGTGCTTCAGTCTCTGCCCCACTTCCCCTGACAGGCCCACAAAGAATGAAGAGTCTACACCCTTCTGGTCTGGTCCTGGTCACATTAAGCCTGCCAGTGGAATACTACCCAGTGGAGCTCAGGACCTTTCTTAACAGGGTTCCTGCAGTTCAGAGTCTGTGCAACTTCCCCTGACAGGCCCACAAAAAATAGCCTGTGCCCTTCTGGCCTGGTCCTCTAGTTCATATATATTTGAATGTCTCTAGACTCTTCTGAGTAAATTGCACTTAACTACATTATATTTTTTGTTTGTTTGTTTGTTTGGTTTTGAGACAGGGTCTCACTGCGTAGTTCAGGCTGGCTCTGAGCTCACTATGTAGCCCAGGCAAACTGCGAACTCAGCAATCCTCCTGCCTCTGCCCCCCACCCGAGTGCTGGAATTATAGGCATGAGGCACCATGCCCAGCACTGTGGTATGTGGTACTGATGGCTGGTGGGCGTGAGTCACCACGCCCAGCATTGTATGTGGTTACCGGGATGGAACTCAGGACTTTGCACTTGTGAGGCAAGCGCTGGAACCACTGAGCTAAATCTCTTGCCCCACATGTTTTAATATATTCTTTTGTCATCATTTTGCTTATAAACTTGAAGAGGAATTTAAGAATATTTGAAATATAATTCACCTCCCAAATTTCTTATGATTCAGAACAGAAATAATGTGTTTTATTTTAGCTACTTATGAAACAGAAATAGTCTATCTAGCTATATTAATATGATATATGGTATTATATATAGTGAATAACTATACATATAGTTATATAATATATTTAATATACATGTATATAACTTCTTAAGAAACCTTTTCATCCTGAGACTCAGGTGATCAAACTATAGAGTAGAAAATTGAATCTTAATTTGTTTTTTTTTCTTCTGATTTCCCTTGCTATCCTTGTGGTCCGGTGGAGTTTAGAGCCTTATTGAAACCAGTCATTATGCCTACATATGAGAAGCAGAGAAGTGATGTGAGTCTCTATGGTTCCTTTGCCTCCACTTCAGCTCATTACTCAAATCAACAAGCTCATGCTCACCATTCACACTAACACCAAACATACAGTCATACACATACTACACACACATACCACCACAGCACACACCACACCACATACCACACACAGTAAGTGCTCCTCACTGGCTTTAAAAAGGGACTTTTATTATACTCTTTGACCATGAATTCCATATCATTTCAAAACTTGCATATCATTCCTCTTAAATCTTATACATATATCCATCTCTTTCTCTGTATCTTGGATGGTCCTGTCTAGCTTCTTTTTTTTTTTTTTTTTTTTTTTTTTTTTTTTTTTTTT
>PVIC010004522.1:0-13591 GCA_004025085.1 Thryonomys swinderianus
AGGGTGGCCTCCCAAGTGCCATGAATTAAGGAGCATTGCGAAAGTGACCTCATTCCCCTAAATATCTTCCCTAGCATGGCCTGAATTGCCACTATTTTTAATTTATCCTCCAAGTTAAAATTAAGTTCTCTGCCTTCATTAAAAAATATGGCAGGGAAAGATAATCTATTAAAACCCATCTCTGTACTATAAAAAAGTTATCAGACAGTCCGAACTTTCTGCTGGAAGGAGACACAATCAAACTGCCCGCAGGGCTGGGGACAAAGCCCCGCCGCTCCGCGGCTCAGGTGGCCCCAGTGCCCAGACTGCCTCAGCGCGGCCTCCGTCCTTCCTCCCGCCGCACTCCACGCGGAGGAACCAGAGCAAGGCAGACAGCAAGAACGACACAGAGACCGAGAGACGGACAGATCGCCAGCCCTGGAGACCAGACCCTGATGTCTGGCAAACCCAGGGCAGGGTGGGCAGGAGCCGGGACGCCCCTGCCCGCGCGAGCCTCCTGTGCTGGCGTCACTGATGGGTGGGGTCAGCGACCTCCGCCTCACGCTCCTTTAGGGAGAGGGCTGCTTTCCCCGGAGCCCACCACGACTCTGACCGGCCCTCCAGACGCCCCCGGGCCACCAGCAGAGCCGAGCTGCCCCCCGTGGGCGGCTGGGGGCCCCCAATGCGTGTTACTCCTCCTTCCCCAGCAGCCACGGTCAAATCTTTCTAAAAACCTGGGGACTTTGGATCTGACAGTGAAACAGGCTTTGAAATAAAAATATTAAAGCCTGGAAACAGACACTGAGCAGGCAGAATATTACCCTGCATGTCACCCTTCGGCTGCCGGAGAGTTATCCCGCTGCTTTGCTTCTTGGCTAACAAGAAATGGCCCACATGGAGCAGTAACGGCTTTTCTCCCCTGCGGCGGGGCTTGTCAGGTCGGCTCCTGCCCAGCTCCGGCCGTGCCCCACATGCGCCCCGAAGTCCCGGCTCCGGCGCAGCCGCACCACGCAAGCAGACAGAGAAAGCAGCAGCCGCGCGGTTCTGACTCCTCCAGAAGCCTCCGCGGCGGCTCTGGACCCCAGGGCGAGCTCCCGGACTCTCCGTGCCGCGCCGCCCCTCCTGCCTCGCGCCGCTGTGTGGCGACCTGACCGGCGCCCTGGCCTCTGCGGCCTGGCCCTCTCTGGGTCTCGCATTTTCCGCTCTGTCTCAAGCATGACTCTGCTCCTTGCTTCCCGCCTCTGAGATCCCGTGCACCCGAAGGGCACCTTGCTCTCGGGTTCCCGGTGTCGCTTCCATCTTACCGGGGTGCGGATCCCTGGGGGCTTCTGCTTTGTCTTCAGTCTTGAGGGAAAGAAGCAGTGTAGGCTGAATGTTCGCCCCCACACCCCACACCTGAAACTTGTGTGCGGAAACCCTAACCCCCAGGGTGAATGCAGCAGAGACCTCTGGGAGTCGATTGGGTCACAAGGACGCGCCCTCGAGAACAGGACTAACGTCCTCTGAAGGAGCCCCAGAGGCGCTGCTTCCTCTCCGGCACGTGTGGACACCGTGAGACGGGTCAGCAGTGCGCAAGCCCCTATCAGCACCTCCGTCTTAGACTTCCCAGCCTCCGGACCATAAGCAATCAGTTTCTGTTGTCTATAAGCTTCCCGGTTCCTAGTATTTCATTACAGCAGCCCCAAAGGGCCAGTTCTTGAGTTCATGAGGTGGCCTGGCCTCCCCGGTGCCCGGCACGGACATGCTTGCTCCTGTCACACATTCCGCTGTGGTTGGCTTCTCAGGGAGCGACCAGAGGGCTTTCTGGAATCCGCACGGACAGGCCAGCTCCTGGGCTCTGGCTGCCTCTCGGGGCTCTATTCCTCTTCCAAGGTCTTGGGTTCTCTGCCCGTTGTCTACATCTGGCCATCCCTGTTCCCGGCAGCTCTGTGAGCCCCACTGCCTCACGTGCCCCCGCTTGCTAAGCCAGCTCGGGCACGTCTCCCAGCTCACACCAAGACCGCCGACCCTCACGCCTCGCAGCAGCAGCTCAGACCTCGCCGGGCCGCAGAGCTCCCGTGGAGCCCGCGCTGCTGCCTCCCAGAGCTGCCGAGAGCGGGCACGCCTGCGGTCCGTCTGCCAAGCCCCTCACTCCGCCGGACTGAGCTCCTCGAGGCTTCGCGCCTCCCAAGTCACCTCCGAGCCGGCTCGCGGCTGGCGTCTAGTAACGGCGCCACCGCGGTGAAGACGAGTTGGGAGGATTTCAGGACAGTGTCTCCCGGGACGGTGCAGACATGTTTTATCTGCTTCTCTCTAATTAGGAAGGGCCTGAATCCTACACAGCAAAAGAAAATTTACTGTTTTTGCTTCTCTCACTCAGGCCAATCAGGCCAACCTCTGCCACCTGGGGTTTTCCCCCAGTGTGTTAAGAGGCAGACATCGCAGAGTTCAGTGTCCTTTCCTTCCTCCCTATTTTGCCATCAGGGATAAACAACATGGACCCACCTTCTATCAGTGAAGGCCTAGCCAGCTCCCTGTGAGGACAGCCATCTCATTCTTCCTGGAAGCCCACGAGCCTGCGAAGCTCGATCAGCGCCTGTCTTTCTGGCTGAGGAAGGTCAAGTGACTTTCCCGAGGACGGCACTGGGGAGCTGCGGTGCCCTCTGTCTGTCCTCCTCACTCTGTCTGTCCTCCAGGAAGTGCCCAGCTGTGAGAAGAAAGGGCAAAAGAAGAAGCAGACGGCTGGCCGATCCTCGAGATCAGTCCCCGGTGGGTGGGCGTCACCTGCACCTCAGACGCCTCTTCTTTGGAAAAATCTCACCAAGACCCCCGCAGGTTTACTCATCCCGGGGCCTCCTAATCGATGAGACCTCTGTTCCCGTGGCCTACGTGCGTGACGCCACGTACAGCACCGGGCGAGGGTCCGAGGGTGAAACGCTGTGGGCGCGGCTCAGAGGGCGAGCCCTGGCCCGGCAGGCCGTTGTCTGCTGGGAAGTGATAACACTGTGGCGTACGAGGGTGCTGTGTGGCAGACTGCAGCGTTCCCACAGCCCCGCCTGCCCTCCCCGCCCTGGTGAGTCCTCCACGGCTCTGCACCCCCGGCTCCGCTCCCCCTCCTCAGGGTGCAGTCAGTTCGCCTCCAACAGCCCAGACTTTTCCACTCCTGCGAGGTTGTGAGGCCTGACTCACCCGGAGCCGGGAGCCCACAGGGCGGATGGAGAACAGGTTCTTCCAGCCCCAGCATGGCGGGGGCGGAGGACAGGCCTAATGTCACGTTCCGGTCCCACGAATGGCTGCTTTGCCTCCTTTGAGAAATGTTTTACAAATTACTCAAATAATCCCTGTGCATTATAAACCATTAGAAAATACAACCCAAAGGAGGAAAAAGAACGCAGGTTATCTTTAGTTCCACCATTCACAGGAACCCATACTCAAGCTGTGTAGTGTGTGTAACTTAACACACGTAATTTTTGCTAATCTGTTGTCAGGCACCTGGCAGACTTCTTCCTGATAGCTACCTATTTTTCATAAAGTGGAATCTTATGGATTCTTATTGGTCTTTTATTTGGGGTAGCTTTAAGTTAGCCATGGTGAGAGTATTTTATACCACAAAAATTAGCACATGCTATACATAAGAAATTTTTAAAATAATTTTTGTTCCAACCATTTTTTCTTTTCCTTGTGTTAGTACATGTTAGCAGGATGTGATGTTTCCTTTCCTCTGGGAGTGGTACATGTATGTAACACAGCTGTTTCTTTTCCAGTCCCTTCCCCTCGGCACCCACCTTACACCCTCTGCCTCTAAATCCCCTTTTCCGTTTTCTGCCTGTTATTATAATTCCTCCCTCGTGCTGAAGACACATAATGTTTTGTTCCTTGAGGTTATTAGGTTCCTGAACCTCGTGTACCCGAATCCTCCTTACCTCCCCCGCACCCCCTCGGTCCCCCAGACCCTTCCTATCAGTAAGAGGTCTATTCCTTTGTTTCCTTCTGTCCGTCCCTTATTGTTCTTTGTTTGTACTTTGTCCCATTCAAATAAGAGAGGCTAGATGGCATTTAAGCTTGCGTGCCTAATTTATTTCACTCAACATTGTATTTTCCACATTGTTATATTTCTCTAAGTTGCTTTTCTCAAGGAAAAACATATACTACGCATCTCTGTGTCTCAGCGGGTCCCCGTGTCGCCATGCGTGTGCCAGACCGCATTCCACGGTGCAGCGACGGAACGATGAGGACTCTGAGGGAGACGCGTGCCCGCGGGGAGTCCGCTGAGGACTGAGGCAGTGCCAGCTGGGCCGGACCGAGGGCCCCGGTGACCCCTCCGGACCCGGCCTCCCGCCGTCTCCCCCACACGTCCTTGCTGTTGGCTCTGTCGCCACCCAGCGCGCTCGGACTCCCCAGGCTCCATCCAGAGGGGACTCCTCGGCCGCAGATGCCCCCCGGAGAAGCCCCCGGCACAGCAGGGGCGTGGCACACACAGGCCCCACCGCGACGGAGCTCACGCCTGGCTGGAGAGGGAGACTTTCGGGAGAGGCTGAAGGCCGCACTGGCTCTGGGTGACTCGAGGGGGAGAAAGGAGAGCTGGACAAACAAGCCTGCGGAGACCACGGACGGGGCCGAGGACTGCAGAGGACTCAGCTGGACGCCTGCTTCTGCTTTGTTTTCCCTGAGCTCTCGGCCGTCAGCCCTGGAACCGGAAGGAAAAGTGCGAACTGGACTGTGCCTTCGGGGAAGGGGGGAGGGGCCAGCTCGCCAGCACGGTCCCTGTGCCCTGCACCGTCACAATGGCGGGCTACGTTCCCAAGGAAGGGGAGAGGAGACAGGCAGGCAAAGATGGCAGTGCCCTCCCCGCGCCCAGTCCTGGTGCTCAGGATTACGGTTGAGAAAGAACACGACAAGAAAAGGTTTAGACTGTGAGAGGCCTGGAGACAGGAGACGTGTGTGGGCTGTGGAGCCTCTTACTTCATGGAGGAAAACGAGGCATTATCTCATCGACATCTTAACGCCGCCAGCCTTGAAGCAGGAAGAAATGTCTCTGGATTTGTAATTGTCTGTGTGAGAGATGCCGGGACCTGACCCAAGGTGCGGGAGACTGTGCCGGGACGGAGTCGAGAGGGCCGAGAAGTGGGTTTCACAGAGCGGGCGGCCGAGAGGCAGGACAGGACCGGTGGTCTCCAGCCCCTCTGGAGAGGTCTTAGGGTTGTTTACGAGGATGATCTTCCCGCCCAAGGCCATTCAAATCTATGTCAGAGAGCTGGACACTGTGAGTAGAAAGCACAATAAGGCAAGATGTGGTTTGTGCTCCTAAAGAAATGCTTAAATGGGCCAGAGATTTAGCTCTGTGGCTCCAGCACCTGCCTAGCAAGAGCAAGGCCCCTGGTGTGGTCCTGGTTACCACATACAACAGTACTGGGTGTGGTGACTCACGCCCACCAGCCATCAGTACCATGGACCAAAATGCCAAGTGTGGTGGCTCACGCCTGTCATCCCAGCACTTGGGAGGCAGAGGCAGGAGGACTGCTGAGTTCCAGACTTGCCTGGGCTACATAGTGAGCTCAGGGCCCGCCTGAGCTACAAACTGAGACCCTATCTCCAAATAAATAAATAAATAAATAAATAAATAAATAAATAAATAAATAAGAGGGAGTAAACAAAGGTAGAAGAAATGTACAGTGTTGTGTCTGGGGTGCAGCTCAACAGTAGAGCACTGGCGCAGTATGTGTGAGGCCCTAGGTTTGTCTCCTGGCACTGAAAAAGAGAACAGAGAAGACAGGAAGGAGGGAGAGAAAGAAGGAAAGAGGGAGGGAAAGAAGGAGAAAGGAAGAAAAAAGGAAAAAAGAGGGAAGGAAGGAAGAAGGGAAATGTGCAGTATAAAGTCAGTTCAGGCAAATGAAATAAATGAAATTGGAAGGAAAGCGATTTCCATTTGGTTGGCTGATGAGGACAGGCATCTCTCTCTCACACACACACACACACACACACACACACACGATAAATAAAACCCTGTTAGGATGCGTTTTAAAGAATGGGAAGGATTCCTGGAGGGGCAGAGCTGGAAGCGTGCATTTCAGACAGAGGAAACTGTGAACAAAGTCACGGAATGAGAAACACAAGCATGTTTGGAACACAGGGTGACTCATCTGGCTGAAGACTAAGCAGTTGTGCAAGATAAACCAGCAGAATGTAGTAGATACAGGGAGGGAGGCTGCCGTTGGCTTTTTCATGCTCCTCCACGTGATTAAGCTATTTGTAAAAAGAGGAATTTAAGTAAAGGAGAACACTGGGGAAACATCATGAGTTTTGCTTGGAACCAATCTCCTGCGAGGTGACCTAAGTCGGCCTTGTGGAGATCTCAGTAGGTGGCGATAAATTAGCATCTGAATTCCTGCGGGGAGCGGAGGACGGAACATATTGTACAGAGGAGGGAAACAGACACGGCATGCGATCATGGATACCTGAGTCATTCAGAAAACAACTTCAGTGCCATACACAAATACGAACAAGGCAACTCCATAGAGAAACTGGACGAACAAAAACGAACGCAATAAAATTAAATTCAAGCCTCATCATCTTCCCACATAAGGTCAGAGCCTCGTCCTGGAGGTGAACGGCAAATTTGGCTCTGAACTTCCCAACCCCAAAGCAAAGAAGGAAGTTCCATCATCCATAGTGTCCGGCGGCTGAGAAGTACACGTCCAGAAGTCCTCCGCCCGGGAGAGGTGGGGGGCCGGCGCGCGGAGGAGGCTTTGGGGGAGGCGAGAGCACGCCGGGGAGCGTGCCCACGGAGCGGGAGCACGGCAGGTCACAGCCGAGCGAGGACCCCGACCTCCCCGCAGCGGCCGTGCTGGCCGAGGGGAAGGGAGCGCGAGGGGCACAAGGAAAAGGAGGGACAGCGGGCTTTTCAGCGGCACCTGATGCGGGAGGCAAGAAGACAAGCCGACGAGGAAAACGAGAGAGTGAAAAACGGCGCCGCAGAAGGCAGCGTGCAGGGGCCAGCGCTTGGACTCGCTCGCCGGGGCGCCTCGGTGGGCTCCGCACTGTCCCCAGGCACAGGCGGAAGGGCCGGAGAATTACAACTGCAACCCCGTTCTTAGGATCGGCAGAGAGAGCTGATCTTTCAACTGATGATTATGCCTCCTCGTGAGGAAAACCCTAGAACCTGGGGCAGAAGTAACCCACAGTCCACTTCCTGGGAAGCAGAAGTAGCGGTGCCCTCTGCAGTGCTGTCAAGCTAACTGGGTACTGTCCACAGCCTACAAGGCTACGGGGTTCTGTGCTTCGAAGGCCAACATCTTAAAAATTTAATTCTTTAAATGTTCCGTATTGCATCGTTTATTTACTTACAAATGTAACATATATTCATTTTTACCTTTTGAACCTGAAGGAGTCGGTAACAGGCACATTCCTGAGAAGAGAAATGGGGGCCAGGCATGTGCTTCGGACGCCTGGCGTCTCCAGGCCCTGCGCCCCGGCCACGCTGCGCTGACCCTGCGAGAGCTCCGAGTGGAGTCGCGAGCGCCAACACCCCTCCTGCCAACGCTCAGAGATGACCTCTCGGCCGGAGAAGAAAATAATCATATTTCTCAACTCCTTGATTGCCAATGTGAGTCCTGTTCTATTAAATAAAAGCAGAAAAAAATGGATTTTCTGGCAAGGCAACGAATGTTTTAATTAGAGGTCTAATAATAAGAAACCCTTGGGCCGGAGGATTAGCTCAGTGGTTCCAGCGCCTGCCTCTCAAGCGCAAGGTCCTGGGTTCGATCCCCGGTAACCACATACAATGCTGGGCGTGGAGACTCACGCCCACCAGCCATCAACACCACATATCACAGTGCCGGGCGTGGTGGCTCACGCCTGTCATCCCAGCACTCGGGAGGCAGAGACAGGAGGATTGCTGAGTTCACGGCGGCTTGCCTGGACACCATAGTGAGCTCAGGGCCAGCCTGAACTACAAGGCGAGACTCTGTCTCAAAAAAAAAGAAAAAAAAATAAGAGACCCTTCCACCTGGTGAATGCGATGTGCCACACACTAACAGGTGTTCGCATGCATCTCCTGTCCCCAGGGTATGGGCTGAAGTCCTCTGATGTCCAGGAGGCGGCTACGTCTTCCCTGGTGTCTGTCATGCCGTCTGGCTTGTCTTGGCCACTGCCAGCTCATTCTGTCCACCTTTGTACCCCGGTTCCCGCTTAGGTAAGAGGTTCTGAGATCTGGCTTATTTTGAGCACTTGTTTGCAAGAACCACTTGTATTTGATCAGCACCAAGTTAGGAAATGTCTCAAAGGTCATTTAGATCTGCCACATATCAAGAGGGAGAGAAAAAGTCCCCTTGTTTGCACGTGAGTACTTCTGTCAAAGAGGACTCTTCTTCCGGGCAGTGTCTCTGCGGGCCGCACTTAGCCTTCTGCGGGCCGCACTTAGCCTTCCATGCAGGCTTTGCCGCGGAAGCCCCTTCTCCTGGGGGCTCTGTCTCCTCTCCCTCTGTCCCCACAGTCCGCGCTGCTCTCCCTACACACGGCCTCCCTGTCTCCTCTGTACCACCCGACTGCGTTCAGCATCTATACAACAGCATTTGCGAACAACTCCCACATGCCAGATACTGTCCTTGGCTCTAGCTAGAAAGACCAGCGTGACTGGCCTGTCCTCCAGGTGAAGCCCAGGCACTGGCATTACCTGAGTCTAGAGTGAATCCTGCTGATAAAATGGGTGACCTCGCATCGATGACTGGACTGCTCTGAGTCCCGGTTTCTTAAACTATAAAGTGGGTTGAAAAACAATTCCTACTTCAGATGACAAAGTGATATCTACATGAAACAATTAACATACATTTCTCATTAGAGTGCTTGACGCAGGTCAGCACTTTGAAAATGGCAGGGAATAGATGGTAACCATTAGAATACATCGTCAGGGCTGGGGATTTAGCTCAGTGGTTCCGGTGTCTGCCTTGCAAGCACAAGGTCCCAAATTAGATTCCTGCTAACCACATAGCACAGTGCCAGGTGTGGTGGCTCACACCTATAATCCCAGCACTCGGGAGGCAGAGGCAGGAGGATTGCTGAGTTCGGGGCTAGCCTGGGCTATATAATGAGCTCAGGGCCGTCCTGAACTACAAAGTGAAAACCCGTGTTCCTTCTCTGGTGCTCATCCCAGCCTCCGCCCCCGCCCCTGCCAGCAGCCCGAGCCACGGCCGCATTCTACGCCTGTCCTTGGGTGGTCGGGCCTGCTGTGCTCGCAGAGGGCTGGAAGCTCGGAGACTCAGTCCTGGGGTAGCCCTCGGCCCGGGGAGCGTGACAGCCTGCTGCCCTGGTGGGGCCGACTCTGACACCTGCCCTACATGACAGCGACCTGGGGTCAGCTGAGGCTGGGCTCAGTGGAAATCAGTCCAACGTGCCTAAGGTAGAGACTTTTATGGCTCAAGGTCGGCCCTCTGCCCTGCTCCCTGTGCCCCTTGGCCCTCTCCCTGCCGCTCTGTCCCGGGAGCACTGTCTGAACAGCTGCGGGAACCTGAGTCCTCCGAGTGCGCTTTGGAGAGCCCAGCAGGACACATTAGCCTCCTGAGCACTGCCCTTGGCTTGGCATCTGCTCACCACCCCCTCCCAGGAGCTGCTCCAGACCCCTCGCTGCCCCTGCTGTGAGCTCCCGAGGCCACACTGCAGCCAGGGCACGCCTCCGAGCAGGAAGGAGCTGGGCAGGCTGGGACCAGACTTCACTGCTCCTGGACCTGGGCAAGCCGGGACACGGCCGCCTCCCGGGGCGTGGGGCAGAGGGCTACACAGTCAGAGTGGTTTTCAGGGCCCTGTTCAGACTTGTGGGTGATGCTGAGCCCGGCATGCGGGGGATCAGCCTGGGTGTCTGGGATGAGACGTCCAGACAGACCCTCCCCAGGGAAGTATGCCAGGCCAGCACATCGGGGCGCCGCGCGGAGGAACAGGGCCCGGGCCAGCAAACTTCCTGCGCAATGAGTAACACGGAGTCGGGCACAGTCACTCAGGTGTGTTACAGCAGATTCCTCCCGGCCTCTGGCCACAAGTCACAGCAGGGAGATGCGAGGAAGCCGGCGGGCCCTCAGGGGAGCCTGTCTGAGTCCCTGTGGACTCCGGAGTCAGGGCTCCCGGCTACTCTTTGCTGTGGCCACGTGTGACTTCTGCGTCCAGCTCCGAAGGGATGGGTAGGACGGCAGCCTGACCTGGAGCGGAAGTGTGGCCTCTTCCTCCAGAGGGTGGGCGTGCGGCCTCTGCTGAGACTCCCCAGCTTCCCACCGTGCTCCGCCACGTCGCCACATCCCATGCCCTTTCTTCTCCACAGCCTCCCTCCCTCCCCAGCTCTCCTCTCAGATAACGAAGAACCCTTTCAACACATTGTGCTCGTCTTTTAAAGCTCAGCTCAGGCCCTACGTTCTCTGGGACCCTGACTGGCCCGTCCCACGCTGGGGAGGCATGGCCTTCTGTGGGTTCCCAGCGACCTTCGCACTCGCGTTACTCCACGTGTGCCGGCCTCCGTGACGAGGGGAGGCCTTGGGCACGACGGTCATGTTTATCTCCTAAGCTCTAAGCCCTGCACAGTACCTCGGACTCGACAGGCCCTCAGGGAACACTAAGCCGGGAGACGACACCCCCTCCAGGAGTGTGTCGAGTGTGAAACGAGGGAACGGACGTGAGGGCAAACTCTGGAGCGCCAGTGCGAGCGCCACTCTTTCCCGGGGTCACCGGTGAGTGGCGCTGGACTGACAGAAGGATAACACAGGGACGTGTGCTACAGCTCACACTGAAGTCGAGTGTTGCTATGTTAGAAGTATACTCACACATGTATATCTCTGTATTCCTCTCGAAATTCACATAATTAACAACAGAGCATCATCGAAATTCCTAGGGTGAAGGGGACAGATCTCTTCGTAATTTGTCCAGGAAGCAGAGGAGTGCTGACCTGGGGAACAAAACTGTCTTCGGCCTTTCATGTGCTTAGACATCTTCCCCTCGGGAGGCTGCGGTCCGCCTGTGCGTCGGGAGAGCTGGAGTGCTGACGGCCTGAACCTGTGTCCTCCTTCCCAGCGCTGGCGGGGACTGCGCGGAGGACCCCGGGAAACGGGCGGTATCCTGGGGCCCGGCTGAAGATGAGGGCGAAGCCCAAGCCTGCTGCCACACCCTGTCGGTCGGAAGACAGCCTGCCTGGCGGGGCTGCCGCCTCTCCTAGTGCCCGGCTCTGTCTGGCGAGTCAGGAAGTGACTCCTGGCCTCGCCACACCCACCCTCAAGCTTGTCAGAGCCGGTCACAGCTGCTGGACACGTCTCCTCCAACTCAGCCCCCGGGGCCACATCCGATCGTGTCCGCTCTGCCTGGGACTTCCAGAAACAGCCCTCCCTTCCCTCTTTTTCCTTAGTGAGATTCACTTTATTTAATTTTTTAATACGTCCTCAAGGTTAGAAAATGACTGTGAAAAGATGAAGCCTCCCTCCCGTGGCTCTGTCAGAAACCCAGGCTCTGCTGTGTTACTCTTCTGGGGATTTTTAAAGACAGTAAGTATATATGGCACGCTGTTCACATGCTCATTTTACACCTCGCTGTCGCACGAGTGCCTGGAGAGGCTCGGCCCGAGCTGGTACAGAAGTGAGGCGGCAGGTCAGCTTCAGGCCCGACCGGCTCAGCCCGGCTGGTTCTAGCCAGGGAGTCAGAGAGCCTGGGCTCTCGGCCTAGCTCTGCTGCAGAGGCCCACTTTCCACAGGACACACTGTCCGAGTATGCATCGCAAGCGTCCCCCGGCGCCTACTGTGTTCGGCGGCCGGGCTCCCCACAAGGACTCTGCCAGGAGGTCAGAGTTGGGGGTGTTACGGGGGTGACAGAAGCAGGAGCTGCAGCCTCGGCCCGGGGATCAGGTCTTGGAGCCACAGCCGTGGACACGCATCTCGCGCCTGGCCCCTCCCCCCGGCGCCCTCACACTCTGGGTCGCGGCTGCTGTGACGGGGACAGCTTTCCTCCTCCATGCCCGTCCCCATGGTGTTTCCGCCTCGCTTGGGCCACAAGCCGTGCGGCCCTCTGACCGTCTCGGAAACCTGTGGGACCTTTCCTCTCCCGAGCTGCCTTTCTCAGATGTTCGGCCACAGCGATGAAAAGCTCACTACGCAGAGAGCACCGCACAGTGCGTACCAGACGCTGTAACTGAGCCGCTGCCTCACTGACCCCGACAACAGCCCGCCCCTCAGAGAGGCTGCGCTCTCTGCTCAATGTTGTAGTCACTGAGCGCCAGAGCTGGGGTTTGAACCTAGACATTTTTAATAACAAAGCTCATAAATTTTAGACACACAATGGTGTGATGGTTAGGAAACTTGTCTCTAAAGCTACACAGATTGATTCTCTCACTTATTATTTGATGATCCAGGAGAAATTATTTCATATCTGTGAGCCTCAGTTTCTCTCTGTAAAAAGACAATACATGTCTGTCCAGCAAAGATGCATTTACACTTATGTTCATGGAAGAGTTATCCACAAAAACCAAACACAGAAACAACTCAAGTGTCTACTCACAGATAAATGTATACACAAAGTGCAATGTTCATACAAGGGAATATTGTTCAGTCTAACAGAGGAGGAAACTCAGGCATAAGCTATGACCTAGCTGGGCCTGGAGGTCGTTATACGATGTAAAATCAGCCTATCACAAAAAGATGAAAATGATACTAGGTATGATTAAAAGGTGTGGTGAATGTTTAAATTTAAAATATATGTATTCCAGTGAAAGACATGGCCATTAAACCCCCTCAGAAAATCCTTACTTTGAGTACACTTATCCCGTCATTCTTGCTACACAAAGCAGTTCCAGTCGTCCTCTTCTGCCCTCCTTTGAGTGTCTTTAGTTGTGCTGTCATGTCTGCCTCACTGTCTGGCTTGATTCAAGACATTTACAGAAATTTTTGTCGAGTAAGAACAGTGTGATGCGTCCTTATCCACCTTATTCCCCAGACCTGGCCCCATTCGTCTCCTGAGTCTTCCCCGAAGCCAACATGATGATGAAAGGTAAGTGCTGTGAATCGGTTCAGGTCAGTGATGAGACAGTCGTCACAAGGGAACTAAAGACTCTCACGAGAGAGGACTGCAGAGCTGCTTCAGAAAGGGGCTCTGAGGTGGGACCCGCGTGTCTGAAGGAAGGGGGGCGCTCCGAGGGGGACGGATGGTGGTTAGTCTCTCACTGCAATGTGCTGTTTTTCACTTAAACATTCACCGGTAGTTCTGTTGTGCACGAATGCATCCCATTTACACAAGGTAGCCGAAGTAATGAACTTCACAGAGATAGAGAGGAAGGGGGTTCTGTCAGGAGCTGGGAGAGGGAAAACAGGGTGCTAGGGGGTGTGAAATTTCAGTCAGCAAAGATAAAAATGCCATGGAGATGATTGTAATGATTATCACACAACAGTGAGAGCATGCTCAATGCCATAGTATCTGACTCTGACTAACAGTAAAATTTATTGTTATATTTTATCAAAAGAATGTTTCAAGCAAAGTAACATTTGTTTTGAAACGCTGCGAAAGATAAGGAAGATCGCGGTGACCGGGGTCGGCACAGGCCCTGCCCAGAGGAGGAGCTGACAGTGGAACAGCAGTGGAAGTGACCCTGCTGTTCCCACCGTGAGTAACTGTGGGTGTC